>VYZQ01032882.1:0-89322 GCA_013400655.1 Mystacornis crossleyi | reverse complement strand
GCCTGTTCCTGTGTCTCACCACCATCAAAGAACTCATGAATGTTTGCCAAACCCTCTGGATCCACAAAGACAACATACATTTCCCAGTACAAACTACATTTACACTGGTTTTATATTTTGACCATCTGATATTTTTCGGTGGGTCATCAAAACCTCAATTCTTTCAAAAGGGAGTCTAAGAAATAAACATCCATTATTCATATAATTTCAAGATAAAAGATTATTTCTCTGCTTCAGCTTTTATTTTTTTAAAGCACCTCTCCCTGGAATTAAATATGTGCAAGGATGATTTCCAGCCAAAATCCTGTGTACTTTGGGAAGAAAAAGGTAAAGTATTTGCGATTTTTTCCATATAATCAGCAGCCTATACAGAGAAAACCTTATTCTTGCCCAGTTCCAAAGCTGAGCTACGCCAGCCACTCACCATAAATATGTTAGTTTGAAATGAGAGCTCCCAGTAGCAGCTTTTAGATGCAGGGTATAGTTTTGAAAAAAGCCCACTTTTTTTATTTTTTTGCAGTGAAAGTAATTGTGGCTGGCTCACAGCTCCTGGGCACCTTTGTGCTTTAATCTCTTGTCATAGTTGTACTTAAATGGCTGAACCTGGTGTCTGTAAAGTGACACACAAAACCATAAGTGAGATTACTTGCACATGAAATCCAGATAATGAATGAGTCCTCGTTAAAACAAACCAGCCTCCAAACTCTGGCAGATGAAAAGATACAGATAATTCTGTTGTTACTCAGCTGTTTCCCGCGAAAAACATTTAATCACTGTCTACTGGTTAACTCCAGCTTATATATGTTCTGCCTTTATTGAGAAGATCTCTAAATTGATAAACCTTGATGTGAATATGTTCTTCCATTGCTTTAATCTAACAGACATTGAAAGCAGAAGAGATTGTGCTGGGGAGAGCAGACGTGAGTCTACCTGTGAGCTGGGTGCAAAAGGCAGGGAAGAGCCCCCAGTCTTACAGCCAGAGATAAACTCTTCCTGCACACAAAATGCACATCTCACACTTTCCCTCACTGGTCATTTCTGTCAAATAAAATATTTCACAGCAACTATTTTATTTGTACAGTATTTTTTTCCCCAGAATAAGCAAAGGACAGTGTCTGACTCAGCCTGCAGAAAATCTAGATGTTTATTTTCTTGGTGTCAGCTGATGCTTCCCACCCTCCCAGCATTTGCACACAGATTTAGCTTTCCACCAAGTACAGTGAGATCACCAGTCCATATAGCACAACCCTCTGCATGCAGCACCGAGGGTGCTCAGCTTTGACCAGCATGGTAACTGCTGTCTGCTTTGCTTCAATTTGTGGGCCCTCTTGGTACAAGAGCTGCACATATTTTTGAAGTTTATTGGAAGAAGCCAGGCAGATCAAAATCCCCCACAACTGCACAGTGCTCTCTCAGCTCATTAGGCAGTGAGTTTTGGTAGCTGCTCATATCTGGAAGAGCTTGCACACAGCCTTCATACTGGCAAGTTCCTCTCCACTGACTTTATAATGCTATTTGGAAAGCTGGAAAGTATTTTTCCCCAGAAATCCATAATTTATTTTCAAGTCTGAAAACTTTTTTGGTAAACAGCTCTGCTCCCTCATTCTGGATCCCAGCAGACATGCAGGGGAGGCTGCCCAGAACAGAGGCAAGAGTCATGGCTTGGGCACTGGTAAACGAGCTAACAGCCAGAGCAGCTCTGTTCTCTGACTCATTTCTGCTTTTCCCTCTCATTAAATGTTTATTCTTACAAGCACTGCTTACTCAAAAAGTTTCAGCTACAACTCCACTGAAAGAAATGTGTTTGCCTTCCAAACTCCAGAAAACTCATTCCAGTGCCCAAATGTATCATACTACACCACCCAGCTTCCACCGAGGCTTGGTCACTAAAACTGAGCTCCAGCAACTCCAATTTACTGCACTGGTGGGGGCAGGGGAGGGACTTTAGGAACCCAGTATTTGCCATGTGAATTACAGCTGATACACCAGCTAGCACTTGCTAAGGCTCTGTGACACACCATCCTGCCCCAAGGTGATTCAGAGAGGACACTTGTGCATTCATCAGACATTTGCAGGGCAGCAGAGACTTTTCATTTAGCTTGTAGAGCTCCCTTGAACCATTCTTGCCCCTGAGACAGCCCATACTGGCACAACTACTTCCAATATTCTCTTAAGAGGAGCTTTGCACCCTCAGCCCAAGTTAGTCTTAAAACAGGATTATATCACAGGAGCAACACTTCAAACACAGACAAATCCTTAGGGTGAGTTCACCAGTACAAACCACAGAACTCATATACAAGTGATGTTGTTTAGGCTCCAGCAGAATGTGACAGAATCAGATGCTTGAAAAGGAGAGGTATCTGAAGTGGATGGGATTCATGTCCCTCAGGACTGCTTTTCTCCCTCTAACGGTCAGGACAGTCTTGAGACTGGTGGTTTAAACTATGTATATAAGGGAAAAGAATGAATTCCACCTCCAGTGCAGTGATTAAGCCATTTACCAGCTCAGATCCTCTGAGTTGCTTCACTGAAGCTGCTTTAGCCTGAGAGAAACATCTCTGCTGTCTGAGGAGCTTGGGACAAGCAGCATCCATGCCCTGGCCAGCCCTGCTAATGAACATCACAACCACAAAGCTGAGCACCAGCACCACAGGGGCTACCCGTGAGCCTCGCTGCTTCCCTGCCTGCTGCTCTGGCCCATTTGCACAGTCACGTGCTGAGTATCAACTTGGTCTTTACCAGGTGAAGGATTTCTACCTCTTCTTCTTCACTTGCTCAGGTGGGAAGGTCTCCTGGTGAAGCACTACCACTTCCCATAGGTTTGTAAGCCCCTCACACAGTGGAGTGGCAGCCTGCTGACATGACCATGTCATGGCTCTTAAAACGCGTCCTAAACTTAGCAACGCAACACCCCATTTTCTTCTTAAAAACCCTCTGTGGTGCTGCAGTACAGGTTAAAAAAAAAAAAAAAAAAACAGGGCTGAAAATCTGCCCAAGCCCACTGTTTCCACCCCATCACTTACACAAGCTTAAAAAACAGGTCTCAATGTCACACCTAGCCACTGTCACACTGGTGCCACTCTCACATTTGCTCATTACTGGATTTGATAAAGGCAGCAAGGGGAAAACTGCTGGTTTTCCACTTTGATGCCCCTGAATTTCATGCAGGCAGAATAAATCCAGGAGCAGGTCAGGGACCGTGGACACCTTGATATTAGAGGCTCAAATAACCGTACTCTTTTCTCATCTCAGACACCACAGTAGCTCAAGTGAAACCTCCACTAACGAACAAAGTGTTAGCAGCCAACATTTCCGGGCTCTGGAACCCAACCATGGATCCCATTAAAGCATGAGATTGGTCCCCTGTGTGTTTTGGCCCAGGCAAAGTAGCGCTCTGCCAAGTGATGCTCAGGCTCAGTTTAGGAGTTAGCTCAGGACAAGGACAGTTTCCCAGCAGTGGCTTGGTTGCAACCACCCTATTTTAGAGGGTGAAAGAGTTAAAAATATGGAGAACTTTGCCCTTTGCAGTTCAACCTGTTGGCTGAAACACAAGTACTGTGATCATCTCTGCTTCTCCCAAGTCCATTCCTTGGCAGAAGTGGAAGATGAGCCTTTGTCGTGCAGAACCACACAAGCCCAGAAGCCTGGACTCCCCAGTGGTCATCTTGGGAGCTCACTGGAGAAGACTTTTCTCAAGCACATTCCCCAGAGGGAATGCCACGTATTTCTGCCTACCAGAAACACAGTGAGCAGATGGCTGCACTGAAACACTTCTTTGGGCTTCCTCAACTCCAGCCAGGCATGACCTTATCATCTACTAAGCAAGGACAAGAGTTTTGCAAGATCTCCATTTCCATTTTCTCCCCTCCAGTAGGTTCACTGTTAAAATCCTGATGGTAACGGTGGAGAAGGGGATACGGATTGTTAGACCCTGCATTGCCTAAGGCACGCCAGACAGCTCTGCACTTTCTTGAGTGTCTTCCAGCAGTGGAAGGGCTGCAGCAAAAAAACCTCAGCTATGGTACTGCCACATGAATTTACACTTAAAATCATCAGGCTCTTACCTTTACTTTTTCACCGTTTATCTCCACGGTTTTAATCATAAAGTCAACTCCAATCGTGGCTCCTTGCCCTGGTGGGAAAAGACCCTGGAAGAACACAAGAGTTTGATTACACTTATTTCTACAGCAAGACAAAACTCTGACTGGGTGCCAATCCTCACCCTTTTCTATCTTCAAAACTATTCATCTGTTGTCCCCTTCCCATGACACTTATTTCCATCACATTTAGAGTGTGACATTTCCCCAGCATGAAGGTTACCATAAATTCAACCCTGTTGTGTTTTCCCTGCCTTATACATCCCTAGTTATGCAGCAAGTCACTGACTTCAGAGGTAGGAACACAGGAAAAGAAAAGGAGGAAAAAAGAGAGAGGGAAAGCCCTTCTGTGCAGCTGGAAGAGGCAGGGGAAGGGTAAGTGAGGACCTTCCATCCTACTTCCCAATGCACTGAAAGACGTGTGAGCATCTGTGTGGGATGAGATGCATTTGCAACCTTTTGTGATCTCACGCCTTCCCTTTTCCCTCCACAGCACCCCATGGCACCGACAGGCACTTCTGGCAGCTCTCAACAGCAGGGTCACATCTCTGCACAGCATTTCAGGAGCGAAGCACGGAGCCAGCCATCACCAGTGCCACAGCAATGGCAAGGGACAGCGCAATGCTGGTGGTATTTGATTGCAGCACCATCAGAAAGAAGCAGCAGCAGCAAACGAAATGAGAGTTGGAGTTTTTCATTTCTGGTCTACCAAGTCATGTTGATTTTGGGGCACATCCATCCCCTTCAGCAGCTGTGCTGCCAAATAACAAGCAGTGGAAGTGGCCAAAGATTTTTTCCTGTTAACCTTTTGGGTTTGACTAGCTTTATTGCCACTGGCTGCCACATGTTTTTGGAGAGCACTAAAATCACTATAGCTTTAAAACTAAAATTAACAGTGAAGGAGAAAACTGCTAACAATTCCTGGTGGAGAGTGCAACCAAAACTCCACAACTTGTGCTTTATGATGCATTGTGCAAAGCCTTCTCTTGCCCTGGATCAAAGAAGCATGGTCCTTTCCCTGCTATTCTGCCACAAAAAAAAGATAACTGACTGACAGCTCAGCACCCAGATTATTTATTTACTAATGACAAATAAACAGGGAGAACTTCGTGCAGCAAAGGCTGGGGGGACCAGGACATATGTTGGTCCTCTGAATTGGTCCAGAACACCACCAAAACAGGAGGACTTGTCCCAGTGGCTTTCAGAGAGGACTTTCCACCTTCAGAGAGGAACGAGCTTTCTCCAACACAAAATCCAGAACGGGGCCAGGTGCAGCATTAGATCCAGAAGCGCTGCTTGTGCCAGTATGTCACTGTATGTGATGAATACACCAAAGGTGTGAACAACAAAATGCTTTGGAGCTGTGATGCTGGCAGAGCCCTCAGTGCAGAGCCACAGGCACCATGCTCCCATCCCATCCCAGTGTCATCCCCATCCCAACATTCCACAATCCAAGAGGTGGCCAATCCTACCTGAGTGAAGCGACGGACTAAGCAGGTCTTCCCCACCCCGGCGTTGCCGATTAAAACAATTTTGAAGAGAAAATCATAATCTTCCATACTCATTTACGCAGCTGCAAGAGAGATAGAGAGCATAACACCGTGTGAACCAAGTCAGTGGGGACATGCCCTTTTATCCCTGCTGAACTTTAATACTCCAAATATTCAGAACAAAGGTCTCTTGGCACATACGTGGCTCCTCAGATAAGGGCAAAGAGCACTTTTCACTCTGAGCTGGGGCATCCACGTAGCCAAAGTCAGCTGCTGTGAAACCTCAGCCCCATTTTGGTTCTCATGCAGTCTCACCTGGCTGCCCACAAGTTAGAGAGATGCTGGCTTTCAGCTTCCCAAACAGTGCTCCACAAACCCGAGACACTGATTCCTAGATGTTCCCAAATGTTTGTTTTGCTTTTAACTACATCAGCTCCAAAGGACAGCATGGACTTTGTCACACTGTCTGAGGGGATCACATAATTTACTCCTGTTAGGGAAATATCCCAAACCCTACCATAAGCTCCTCCAGGAGCACAGTGCGTGCACACAGAGCAGGGCTTGGGCACACATGAGGGCAGAACAGGTAGGAGAGACTTCATTTTAAAACAAAAGTGTCCGTGTTTGCCTTAAAAACAGAAAGAGTTCATGAGCTAAAAGTGTAGTGAAAAGTGGGTGACAGTTTAGCTGAAGTACAAGAGGTTTTTAGAAGAGAAGAAATAATAGATGCTATTAGGAATATTACTATTACGATAATTTTCTTTAGTTTTGTGAGGGTAGATTGCTCAAATGGGAAGTGAACAGAGAGGAGCTTGGGAACTATCCAGCATACTCCATGTCCCAAATCCAAGCTCCTTGGCAGGATGCAGAGACTGATGTTTCAGCAATGTCACGGGAGATGGGCAGGGTTGCCTACATGGGGGAAGACCCACACAGTTTCCTACACCACTCATAGCACAAGGAGGACCAAACAGAGGAATGCAGAGTTTGCTGCAGCTGAGCAAGTCGTGAGGGATGAGCATCCACACCTCCATCTCCAGGGCTCCCAAGGGCACTGCCAACACTGCCCCCAGAGAAAGGGTCTGTAACCTTCCAGGAAAGCCACAACAGCCAAAAGAGATTCAGCTGGAGATTTTAGGCAGAAAGAAAAACCTGAAGACAAGGGAGCAGAAGGGCAGTGTCCAAACCCAGCTATATCCAGGGGGATACAGGTATTACACATGGCATCAAAGACCTGTCCTCAAGATATCAGAAAAGAAACACGCCCTCAGTTCAGATACCAGGTAAGGCAAAACATCAGTACCTAACCCACCAGTACCTATAGATTAGGTTAAGAATGAGGTGACAAGAGTCAAAGATGTAGCAGAAGTGTAGGGCAGATGGGTGGGGAATGGGGGGAAAAGCATATTATGAAAATGCTATCCTCAGTAAATCCCCCATATTGCTTAGAGGATCTGTACAGAGCTGATGAAGGGAGCAAATGCAGCCTGGGTAAAACCAACTTCTGTTGTTCAGTCCGCAGTCAGGGTGCTGTCTCCCACTGCCTTCAAAGGTCCTTCCTTTGGAGAGTTCATTGCAACACACACCAGAAGGCTCCAGCTACAGACTCCACTCCCAACAAACAGCTGTGATAGGCTTATAGTCAAACAACCAGAGAACACAAGATAAAGCTGAGACAGTCTGTTTCTCCCTGGCAGGGCACATTGAAACAGTTCTCCAAGCACCACCAAGAGTGTGGTGGACCTGAGGGCAAAAGAGGTAGAAGACTGACTCAGCTGCTTCACATCTCTGTGGCCCTTGGCCTTTCCAACAGCCTAAAAAAAGGGTAACCACACCAATTAGTGACTAATGAGCTGCATCACATCAGCAGATGGTTAGTAGGAACACAGCTGAGTCACTGCACAGACGTGTCACTTCACCCGGGTCAGGGACACAGCACAGCAAAGTGCCACCAAACAGTAGCAGCTGGAGGTGTCCCAAGGATGCTCTGACTTCACCTTGCTCCAGCACACACTTCCTTGCAGAGCCTTCCTCTCTCAGTAGAGTGAAAGAGTGGGACTTTAAAGGATGGCCCCCCAAAAAAGCCCTTTTTTATTTTCTGGGGTTCTTATCTTGTGTAACCGTTTCTTATCTCCGTGACTGAGTTTCCCAGAGTGGGAATGGATAATAACAGCAGTATTAAACACATGGTGACAGTGCTCTTAAATGAAGATTAAATGTTAATATAAGGTTTCAGGGTTTCACACTAGCTTCTTCCATGTAGAAAAACGTGATCATCCACTAAAAGCTATTTCAAGACTAATGACACTCAGGCAGCACTACATAATTATTCCTGGGATTCTTCATACCCCAGAGGGTATGCTCCCCCTGGAGAGATTTCAGTTCCATTACTTTCACCTTAAACAATCCAAAATTCAAATTTATCTTCTTAGGAAGCTTAAAAATAAACTTTCTCTGCAGATCTCAGAGGTCAGAAACACTAAATGGCTCAGACATACCCTAGAGTTATGTCTGATCCCGTTCATTAGGCTCTAAGACTAATCATATGCGATAATGACCCCAAACACGAACTGAAAGATGAGCCAAGACCATAAAACAAACCATGCAATGACGAGATTAAATGCCAGAACTGAAGAGATACAAGCAGTCAGGGCATGGGAAAGGAGAAAGCAAAGGAAGCAGCACGGAAGAGGGAGAAGCGCTCTGTGAGGCAGAGTGGGCAGGTGAAGCTGACCATCGCTGCCCTGTAGCCCCAGGCCGGTGTTTCTCCCTCGGAGCGCGCACACGCCACCCCAGCACGCCGCCGCTGCTGGACACCCAGGCACGGCATCGGCCACATTTCGAAATCCTCTCCTCCCGCATGCCAAGCCTCGCAGCCGAGCGACCTTTCCTGCTGACTCAGGCTCACTCTCCCCTCCCCTCTCCCCAGAGAAGATGTGTCTCAACCTCTACCCCACTGGCCACAGCCGGGGAATGTGCATGTACACATTGAGCAATACAGCACGCTGAATTATATTCTTTAAAAAACCCCAAAACAAATGCAGACCACAACTTTTCTATTTGTTTTTGTTTTCTTGTTTTTTTTTTTGTGTGTGTGTGTGTGTGGGTTTGGGTTTTTTCTTCCCCTCTCTTCTTGTGTTTGCAGGTACAGAGCTCTTCCTCGCATCTCTGCAGTGGTTTAAAGAGTTCAGGATGCAGCTGCCTGTCCCACCCTCTGGAGGAGACAAGACCCTGCAGTGAGGGCAGGGGATGGGATGCCAGTCCATGCCTCAGCCACCCCTCACCACATTCATTTAAATCAAAAACACTACAGCACAGAGACATGCCCTGTCATGAGATGAAGCAGGAGTAGAGCCCATGGCTGGCACCAGGGCAGAAAATTTGGTTTCACAGCTGTTTTTCCCCAAGGCAGTTTATGCAGCTGGCATCCCAACCAGCCTCCGTGGGCTGTTCCTGCCAGCCTCACAAGGGATCCGTTTTGCAGGGATTTATTTCATTTGTGTCACTGCTCTGCTTCTCTCCATCATGTGACCCCACACACGGTCACTCTGGACAGAACAAGAGGCCAGGAGGGAGAAATCGAAGCAGGATGACCACCTGGAGAGGTGGTCCATCAGTGGGAATGCAGGAAAGACAGCAGGGTATGTTTTAGACTTAGCTAGTTTTCACAAATTTATAGAACCATTAAGGTTGGAAAAGACCTCTAAGATCATCAAGTTCAGCACTGCCAAGTCCATCACTAAAGCTTTTCCCCAACTGACACAGCTACATGTTTTTCAAACACTTCCAGGGACTGCACCTCCACCGCTTCCCTGAGCAGCCTGTTCCAGTGCTTCATCACCATTTTAGTGAAGAAATTTTTCCTAATACCCAATCTAATTCTCCCCTGATGCAACTTGATGCTTCCTCTCATCCTTTTTTTCACATGAGAGAAGAGACCAACCCCTACTTCACTACACTCTCCTTTCAGACAGCTGTAGAGTGAGAAGGTCTCCCCTGAGCTGAGTTTCTCCAGGCTGAACACCCCCAGCTCCCTCAGCCACTTCTCATCAGACTTGTGCTCCAGACCCTTCCCCAGCTCCGTTGCCCTTCTCAGGACATGCTCCAGAACCTCAGTGTTTCTCCATTTGGGCAAGACAGTGCAATAAAGGCTCTCAGCATTCTTCAGTTATTAATTCCAATTCAACCAAAAGACTGATGAGATCCACCCAAACCAAAAGCCCAGGGACTATGGACTTTCACCTCTCCTTCTCTCACCCAAGCTTGTACAAACAAGTTCCTGCCCCCATAGAGACACCTGAAAAAGGAATGCAGAAGCTGTGGGCTGCTTTTCCCATGCTCACGTTCAGCTGCTGTCACCAGCACCTCCAGGTCCTTTTCCACCGGGCAGCTTCCCAGCCACTCTGCCCCCAGCCTGTGGTGCTGCCTGGGGTTGCTGCGATCCAAGTGCAGGACCCAGCACTTTGCCTTGTTGAACCTCACACAGAGGTTCAGATCCAGCTTTGCCTCAGATCCAGCCTGTCCAGATCCCTGTGCAGAGCCTTCCTGCCATCCAGCAGATCAACATTCCCACTCCACCTGGTGCGATCTGCCACCTGATTGAGGGTGCCCTTGATCCCCTCTACAGTTCACTGATAAAGGTATTAAACAGGAGTGTCCCCAAAACTGAGCCCTTGGGAATTCCACTTGGAATGAGCTGGCAGCTGGATGCAACTTCATTCACCACCTCTCTCTGGGCTCAGCCATCCAGCCAGTTTTTTCCCCAGTAAAGAGTTGGATGAAAAACAGAACTAAAACAAAACTATCCACAGCTGCTAAGGTTACTCCACATTTAAGGATTAAGACCAAAACCATATTAAGCCAGGAATGCTGATAATTTGCACCTCAGCTCTATCCTACCTCAAAATCACATTACAACCTACTGCTGCAATTAGACACAGCAGGATCTGCAGCCTCTTCACCTGTTGGATCTAACTAGTAGGCCAGGGCAGGTTTTGATGTATTTACACAGTTTTTAATAAACAAGTATTTTCTGTTGTTCATCATCCAACAGCTATAAAAAAAATAAATTTACCCAAACATCTCAAGTTCAAACAGCAGCAGTTATGTATACAGATATTACACTGATTGCATACGCCATATGAGACAAAATTCAAAGCTAAGGCTAATATTTCAAGCAGAAAATTATTCCTCGCAGGCCAGAAAATTGCAGGGAATTCAGGTCTGGACATGCTGCTGCATTACGTAACTCAGCATAAAATATTTTCGTTTCCAAAGCACCTGCCAACCCAAGCAGGCTCCTGCACTCAGCAAGCAGGAGCCCAGCTTGTGCCCTCTGCAAACGAGCGGCCTGGATTTCCCTATGCTTCCTTGCCCACCTTCCTCATTCCTCATCTCCACAGGGTTTAATTTCACTTCCATCACACTAGAAAAATTAAGAGGGACTTAATTCCCAAGAAAGTCTGAATCATGCATGCCTCTGTGCTGATTGTGGCAAAGCCACAAGTGCATGGGATGCATGATTTCAGCATGGTGCAACATTAAAACTCCAGGAATGTCTTCTCCAAAATCAAGGGATAAAGATTTATTGTGGGCACTTGGGGTTGCAGAGCTCGACATCTCTCAACTCCCCCCATCACACTTGCCATTGCAGGTGAGCTGAATCCAGTTGCCTGTGCTCTGGCAATCCTAAACATACCTCTTCAAGGAAGGGAGAAGGTCCCAGCAATGCTCAATAAAGCCATCCAACACTTCCAGGAGGCACCAAGCAACCATGCACATAGTGCAAGGAGGCGTGGGGCCTCCCCATGCACAGCAGACCCAGCAACATTGGCTGATGAGCTCCTGGTCATTCAAAAGTTTAGACACTTTTAAAAAGTGCATCTGGAAAAAACCAACTTATTACAAAAACCTCAGCCCTACACTATATGGAGAGATTCCTGCCCCTCAACACTTTGCTCAGGATGTTTCTCCTACAGCAACCAAGCAAGTTGAGTAGGTACAAGCTGTCATGTATCAGACCTATGTTTTATCCCACAGATTTATTGCCATAAATAAAAGAAGAGCTGAAGCTGAGGGGTTTTGGATCAGTGACCACACAGAGCACACAGCCCTTCACTTTACCTCTTTTGCACTATGGAAAATTTGCAGCCCCCTGGACTGCTCTGCTCAGGTCATGGCTCACACATGAGTTGGCCTCCAGGAGCTTGTGCAAGTACTACAGAGGAACCCACTGACCAGCAATTACAGCTCCCTCACCACAGAACAAGCAGCTAAATCCAGCACCAAGATCATCCCAAAGAGGAGCCTGGAGCCAGAGCTCCAGAGAACAGGATGCTCTGCTGTGGAGCTCACACTTAACATGAGACACCCCAGCCCGTGGCTGGACACCAGAGGTAACTGCCTGTAGACTGCCCTCTCCATCGGCCTGCTTTGCTTAACCCTAGAGGTTATAGATCTCACAGTCAGGAGCAATCTTTGGATTTTCACGTATTCCTGAAGGGGAAAAGGCTTTGTGTCCAGTCTGTCCACTTCTGGGCGAAGTTTTGTGGGGGGCTTTGCTACTACTCATGTCAAGAGCAGCATTAACATACTGCGTTAATCCTTTTTGGCTGGATGGTGGAAAGATGTGTTTGTGTTGGACACATCCTTGAGGATTAGCACCACCAAAGATCCTTCAGGAGAGATCAGGAAACTCACAGCTTGCCTGGTGCAGTGTCCTCATCTAACTTCCTCACCTCCTGGAGGGAAAGGAGACTCAGTGACATTTGTGCACGTCAGCGTTGGGAATGGCCATGGAAGTGCTAAATATCACATGCAGGCAGCAACTTATATTCCATCAAACACATCTGAGAATTGAATTGGTAATCAATGATAATTCTCCTCGTGCAGATAAACTAATCAGATTTCTGCGTTACGTAGGAATAATGAGGTACACGCAGTAGTTACAAAATGATAAATAGAAAATTAATTTCTTTAGGATTAAAAAAATCCTGCTGACATGCACAGCCACAGTGCCTCAATAGTGTCTGACCAAACCACACACCAGCACCCCCAGGATACACACCATCTTCAGAAACCTAGTTTGGAGCATGAGAACAGCCTGACACTCCATTTACTGTCAGAATCTGGGTTTTCACTGCAAAAAAAGTTGGTGCAATATTAACACATGCTTTTATAAACATCTTTTAAGACATGCCTGGAGGTGGAGACAATACTGCACACTCAAAACAACACTCCGTTGGTCTTGGCTACATTTTAGTGCATCATGCAACCACCAAGCTGTATGCTCTGCAGCAACATGTTTTTGTGTGCTGAAGCAGTTACAGACTCAGCCAGCACAGCAGACAGGCTGACTTCCAAGTGTGGAAAAAACTGCATTGCCAGAAATCCAGTCAAAAAATGCTGTTTCATCCACCCAAAAACAACAGCCTCTTCCCAAAGGGGAAAAAACCCCCAACAAAATTATTTTTCAAACTACAGCCAAGAAGTAACCGAAACATATCTTGCACGGAAAAGCAGGAAAGCTTACTAAGTCCAGCTCTCTATGTGAAATAAAGCTCCCACACCAAGACCTGACCCTGACTAAAATGGGGAACCCATCAGCAGCTTACGTGAGATTGTGTGTCTTTAGAAACCAGGTGCAGGATTCAGGCTGAACCCCAGGTGTCTCCCACAAGGCTCCTGGGGACAGTGCACCTACAAGCAGTGAAGTGCTCAACTCGCAAGGAGGTGAAGCCAGTGGGGAAATGAATCCTCAGTGTAGAAGAAAGGCTTGTGCATGTCAAAAACATGAAAAGCAAAGAAGTCTCCTGATGCATTGGTTTGCTGGGCTGGCATGGGTTTGAGCAGCATCATGATCATACATGGAGAAGTTTTGAAACTGGGTGACAAGGCTCTACTAAAAACTTGCAAGATTAGACAGCATGACACCATCACTTTTGAAAATAGATGAGAAAAGCTATCATAACTAAAGAATTTCAATGAAGTATTTACAGGAACATCGTGACTCAAATGAGGTTGAAAGTGCAGAATTAGCACAAGTGTAACTATGCCATTTAGCAGTGACATAAGAATCATAAATGTATTGTGAAATATATGTGCCTTAGACACACTCTCATCACCCAGATTATCCAACAAAATTTTCTTGCGTTTTAACTGCAGTGACATGTCTTACTGCTGTTGACCATCTTGTTTTCATTGTGCCAGAGACTGCGGTATGAACAAAATTTTTTAAAAATCTAATAAGGTTTTAGTTAGCANAGGCTGCATGAGACTTTGAGTAATCCGATCTAGCGGAAGGTTCCCTGCCCGTAACATGGGAGTTGGAAGCAGATAATCTTTAAGGTCCCTTCCAACCCAAACCATTCTAGGATTCTACAATAACACTACATTAAGAAGAGCTCAACCCCTAACCGGCTCATCTCAAACATTTTGTTACAGCATGAAGTGCAGTGATGCAGCCTCCTCAAGACAACTGCTTAAAGGAACTTTATCCAGGAACAAGCACAAAATGATCAGTGCATTAATTTGCAAAGTTTGAGTAACCCATCTGCAGTCATTCCTTTACATTTGGGTTACAGGGGCAGCTTCTTCCTGGTGACTCAAGAAGGTGGCTGTCACTCCCAGGCAAAATTTTCAGGCATGCCCCCTAATTCAAGGGCAAGCCTACTACTACAGAGTTGGGTTGTTAGTGGAAAAGGGTTCTTTGCTGTAGTTATTTTTCAACTCACACAAGGAAAGAAAAAAGTGACCCCGTGTTTCNGAATGCTTTTTAATTAAAAAAAAAATAAGCCATTACTTTCATCTCTTCACTTCTGCTTAAGTAAGCTTGTGATTTACTGGGATTTACATCACTTCTCCATCAAACCGATTAGAAGTAACAAGTAATTAAAGCTCAGCTAATTGCACTTTCAGGTGTCTGAGGTCTGGGCTGTGCTTGGTACCTCACAGCTTGGGCTGTAGGCTCCATGCAGCCCGGTGCATGATGCTGCTCTGCCATGCCATGTCACTGCCATGCCACTGGTGAAGGCCAGGCTGTGCCAACAGCATCCTGGCGTAGCAATGAAAAAGCCAAAAAAAACCGCTTTTGGCTCAGGACAACTATATCATACCTAAAGTCTAAACATAAAATATATAAATATAGTCCAAAATACATTTTTATATATATGTATTTAAATACATAGTATGTATTTTTATATATTATAAATATGTAATTAAAATATTGTAATAGTAANCTTCCTAATTACGCATACTACTACAGAGTTGGGTTGTTAGTGGAAAAGGGTTCTTTGCTGTGGTTATTTTTCAACTCACACAAGGAAAGAAAAAAGTGACCCCGTGTTTCAGCTGGAGGCTCCCTTTTTACAAGCACACGTGCAACATCGTGTGTAAGCCATGTGTGAGCTGTGCATCACACCTGTGCCACCACAATAGGAAAGGCAGCGCTTTGCCACAGCACGCTTGCATTTCAGAAGGATTTCTGCCTCTGTTACGCCTTTTAAAGGAAGGTTTCCTATCTAGAAGTGTTAGCATTTTTGAACATGAAGTGATAGGATAGGAGGAATAAAATAGAGTTGAGTGTTACAGGCTTTTGCCTTCGAAGATGAGCTTGAAATCCCTCTCTGCCACTAAAGTCAAGTTTGGGGTGATCAGTTCTGAGCTATTCCTAGGCTGATTATTGCCCCAGTGGTCCTCAATTTACCACCTCCTATTTCCAGATGGGAAGCACATTTTACCTGTAACATTCATGCTCATACACACAAGCACATTTGCTTCAGCTTCCTAATGGAACTACACCACCAGCATAAGCACTGTATGTGCCCTCTAAGAGGTTTTCCCCTCTAAAAATGGTCTCATTTGATAGAAACCCCTCCGCTGGGATCAGCCATCCCGGCTGGCAAGTAACTGAGCTGGAAGGGAATATTCTTTGCAGAAAACACTGCAGTACAGCTTTAACTGTGGGTATCTGCCAGAGCAGCAGATGTTTCACGAAAACAAATTGTTCAAAGCGGGAAGAAAGTAGAAACAATAGAGACCCGGGTGTAGCTTCAGGACTGGCTTAAGATGATGTCTCCAAAGTGAAGGCTTCCAGCCCTGCCTGCTCCAGACAGCTGCAGGAGGGACCCAATCCAGATGGAAAAAAACTCCCGCGGGTGGGGCAGCAGAATTAGATATTACAGCCTGGGCTACAGAATTTAATTTTGTAAAGAAGCGTTTACTATCTTGAGTATCTCAATAACTGTAACTTCATATCATGGCTCCCAAATAAGATTCCTATAAGGATATCACAGGTCTCTTCAGGAGGTAAGGAACAGTATTCATGTTTCAGTTACATTTACTAACACCTAGCCTGTTTTCAGTTCCCCTTATAGTTTCAGGTGGTTACAGTACTTTTTATTGCCTAAACCACTGCAAATGCACAGTTAGTCTTCTAGGGGAGCTATCTGCTGTTAAAACCTCATCTCAGCTTTGGACCAGCTGCAATTCAAGAAACTGCACAGAGTAAATTTGGCACTAAAACAAATCCTTAAACACAAAAAGACAGCTCTTTAGTGGAAGCTTTCTGCTCCAGGCCTCCTACCACTGCAGGGACATTACTCAAACGGCTTACCTAAAAGTACAAAATCTGAAAACATAATTTTTAAAATTGTGTTCCAGGATCTTTGATATTTACTATTTAGAGCTGATGCAGCAAGCAGTACCTTGAGGACTAAGCAGGCAGGGCCCCACAAAACCGAGCATCACATGTGCATGCACACACACATTAAAAGATGGAATTGGTCACAGCAGCTCTCCAGCCCAGATAAATCACGTCTTCACCTCTGCACACTTCCACACCCAGCTCAGCTACTCTCCATCTTCAGCCACATGGGTTAATAAATTATTGCAGAGATCTCCAGAGAGAGATTTGCAGTTGGAAAGAAGGTGAAGGCATAACCACAGCTTCTGCAGCACTGATATCCACCCTTTGGATGTCATCAATGACCAGCAACTCTGTGACATAGCTCAGGATCTCCCAAAGAATGGTGCTTTTGTTCAAAAAAATGTTCCCATCTCTCAAGGCTCTTCCAGTATACACATTGCTGTATTATAGATAATAGCACACAAAAACAATGTATCTATTTTCCTGTATAACTACTATCTCCAGGCAGCAGCCCTCTGAAGTTTTTACCTCTTTGGGACTAAGATAAGGAAAAAAAGTTACTTCCTCTTGTTTACTTAAAGCAAGCAGCAGCCGGTAGACACAGATGCCAACACGATGTGTACAGCCCGGGCAGTGCTGCCACTGGGACAGGGACCTTCGCACTCACAGTTGCACGGTCATGGGGACACAACTTGGCAGACCAGCACAGTGATTGTGACCATCTATTTTTATTCCTTAGCAACAGAGCAGCTTTTGGGGTTGGGCTTTGAGCTTGAGTTTGTAGGGCTTTTTTTTGTGTGTGTGTTGAAGCTATATTTGGCACCCTGAGGAAATTCCTAAACAGAAAATAGCAATTTTTTAAAGGGAGGATAAATGCTGGCACTCAGCTTTGCTGACAGCAACACCACCACCAGGCTCTTGGTTAGCATGAAGTGCTCAGACCTGGAGCCAAGGGAAGCCCTCACATGGACCAAGCATCAAGAGTCATATCCCTCTCACTTTCTGCCTTTGCAAAACCTTGCCCTGGCATAAGAACAGGAAAAGATTTATTGGCTCATAAAGTCTCTAAGCCATTTGTATCCTGTGTAAACCAACATCTCCAAGGCTCTGAACCTCATCACTCTGTTCAGCAGCACTGATGGGTCCCACGATAATTTTTGTCCTGTGGGAGACAGTGCTGTTGCTGAGTTGTCCTGTCTCAAAGGGGGAGAGGTGCAGAGGGGGAAGACTTCAGTACAATACAGCAATTCTGAACTAAGATACCGCCCTTACCATAAATCATGCAAATATCAATATCCCCCAGCTCTCTACAGCTCTTAAATAAAAACATGCAAATTAAATCCTGACTAATCTACATGAGAAAAGCAAATAACACCTGATGTTTCCCAACTGTTAGCACCATGGCCTTAAAAAAAAAAAAAAATTTAATCATAGGAAGGATAAAGATATCACATGGCTTGGCAGTTTCATTGGTTGTCATGGCAAATGAAAATCCCTGACTCTCCAACTTGCCTGTTTTAGAGGAAAGGAGACAACAAAAATGCCCTTTTTTATGACTAGAAAGGAATGTTTTCCTAATAATCACTCATGAACCCACTGCACGCTATATATAAACAGCTGCTCCTTCCCAGGGAAAACGTTTGCTGTTTCTTACTGAGCACCTCTTGGAGATCCAGGCAATTCAGCCCCAGCAGACATTCAGGCGCGGGTAATGAAAATCATGTGCTCTTGTATGTGGTGGCTTCTTGCCTGCCAAAGGGAGCCTGAACTAGCTGCAAGGGGGGTCTCAGCTCCACGAGAGCTCAGCCACCAGCACCAGGCTGCCAGCACAGCACGGCCAGGAGAAGCTGGCAGCAGCGTGAGCCCCCTCCTCTGCTCCCACACGCAGCATCACCCTGCCATTTCTCGCCGCATGTCCAACAACGGGTGTCTTTTCCTGCGTTCTCAAAGCAAGCCAGAGCCATGGATATTTGTGCGAGTTTTAACCTATCAGACAGGTAACAGCAGCAAAGGCACTCCGGTGTTCGCTCCCACCCAGGCAATCCAAAGCACCTTGCACCCTGCCTGCATGACCAGCACCACACAACTTTCATTATAGATTTTCTAAATATAGGGAGATAATTTGGCTGTAACTTCAAAAGCAGGTCCCCAGAGATCCTGCTCCTTCCAGTCACACTGCCTATTGGTTTTGGCTGCATGCTAAAAATCTGGGAAGCTGAGTATAGCCCCACAGCAGATTTACATCACTCATTTTCACTGCAGGTTATAGTTCATTGGTCTGCCTCCAGACCTTCCCCTCCTGCAAATCACTCTCTACTCCTGGGCTTCAGTGTAATAGTTTTGTCTAGAAGGAACAACAGGACCCCAAGGAATAATGTTTATTGTACAGTGTGGTAAGCGGTGCTCCTCTGTGGGTTACGTTTTTTTCCAACGTTCCCATCCACAGTGATAGCAAAACTTCTGGTCCCCCCATGCAACCACGAATGGGCGGCTGCCTGGAAAGCAGCCTCTTCTCTAAGGAAAGCCACAAGCTGTTTCCCTTATCTTCCAAAAAAAAGCAGCTGTGTACCAAACTGCACCACTGCACTCCAACACTGGCTGTGTATGTACACCGAAGGCCACATCCTCCCAAAGTTCCCAGCTTCAGAGAGTTTGCACTGCAGAGCCTTCATCTCGACAGCAAAACCATGCTCCTGCAAAAACCGCATCCATAATCAGGGGTGCCCGCACACAAATTAGCTAAAGGTAATCAACACATGGATAACTAACTTGGATCCGTTATCTTTTGGATATGAGGCAGAAGGAAGACATGTCATCATGGTCCTTCCTCTCTGGCCAGGCTGTGCCTACAGGACTGCGGCTGAGACATCCACCTTCATTTACAGCCTGCAGGTACCAAAACGAGGTCACTTTGTATCAACTACGAGATAAATATATTCCCACAATAACTTCAGCTGCAACACTGTGAAATGTATCGCAAGCCTCATGCATTCACCCTTACCCACACCTCGGAGATGAAACATTCAGGTTACTGAAGTTACTGGGAAGGCAACCACAAGCCAAGGCACAAAGGAACTCAGCTCTTTCATCCATCCAATAAGCCAAATACACAGAAAACATGATTTTTCCATGGAGGACTCCAGCCAGACTACCCCTCATCACACTGGTCCTGCAACATCCCTTCCCTGCAAGGGTTGCTGGCTTGCACACTCAGTCCTCTGGTGGTTCAAGGCCCAGAGTGTTTCCGGATTGCTGTGCAGGTCGGTGGATGTGGGAAGGAATGGGCAAGGGAGAGAGCATGGGCCAAAGGGGGATTAAAAGTCAGGCTGCAAAAGAAAAAGGGAAACAGAAAACCAAAACCAAGCAAGAATAATTATCTTTGGGTATTACAGCAGAGCAGGCTGGCACTGCTGGACACCACACAGTCTTACTGCTTTAAGTTGAAAGGATGTGACAGCGCAAATATTTTCCATGCTGACTAAGAGACTTAGTTAGGCTACAGCTAGTTACAGTCAGGTATTCAAGATCTTGACACACAGTCCTGGAAGAAAAGTGTTTCAGTCACAAAAAAGACTGCATTTTCAGCTTCTCAAATACATGTATACTTAAACATTTTCCTTTAGGACTGCTTGACAACTGAGATGGTATGAGCCAGACAGACTGTGCTTATGGGGGTAAGGCACATTTCACATTTGTTCATCCCTTGCATTCTCCCAATCTTGCACAAAACTATTTGGACTAGCACCATTTGTTCTTAAACAAAATGGGCAGTCTACCCAAAAATACTACTTGTAATTCAAAACTCAACATAAGGCATTTTTATTTAGTGAAATAAAGAATTCCCTCACATCATGTTTCAGTTTGCCATTTATCCCCTCAAACACAAGCACAGCCTTCCTGCCCCCCAGCACAGAATGCTCCCACCAAGTATAAAGCGACGTACAAACAACAGCTTCTATTGCACAGCAAATTGTCACGAGTTATAAAGAGATTTCATGTCTAACAGAGCCTGTGTAAAGCAAAGGCAAGACTTCTGTAGAAGCTCTATATTTATTTCCAGTTCCCTCTGTATGTATTTCTATACTACATGTGACTGAAATTGGATATCCAAAGAACAGAATAGATTTTTTTTTTTTTGGTGCATATTTATCCTCTTAGCAGGTAAAATAGGTGAAGACCGAGACCATAAGTCAGAATATAAGAAGATTTTTGGGTCTGCTGATGGCTGCTTGCAGGACAGGTCCTATATGGCACTTTAGATTTTATTCTTTCCAAGGCAGTCATCAGCACTGCTCTGAAATGGCACTGCAAGCCCAAATCCACCCATCCTGCAAAGCTCTGCGCAAGGAACTTGTACAAAAGCATTATCTTAGGTCTTAACTTTAAAAGCAGATTTATAAAAAGTCACTGATTTTCTCTCTGAAAACAGAGGGTTTACAACGACTTGCACAGTTTTATTCCAGTCAGCTAACTCCAGCAAGAACATAAGAATTCCAGCTTTGAACCACCTTTTCAAACTACTCTATCCTCCAACCTATTTAGCTTCTCTCCAAATGAAAAAAACTCTTCCCTCTTAACATGTGCTGCTGCTCCCTTGTAGCTGAAGCAGCTCAGTGTCTCTGCAACAGTCATATGAAAAACAACCTAAATTGAGGCAACTTGAACTACTGGATACACATATGACAAAAAGCAAAAGAGAAGCTGCTGTGGTGGTAAAGAATCCAGGCAGGATAACAAGGCTCGTAAAACTGGCTTCGTCCGGACTGGGATATTTGATTAGCTGGCAGTACTCTCAATTGCTACAGATGATGGTGAAACGAACATGTTACAGCTGTAAAAATCTAGGTTTAAATTGGAAAAGAAAAAGGTGGTTAAAAGAAACCATGAGGCAATTTTAGGCTACAATTATGAAAAGAAGAAATAAAATTTATAGGTTGAAAAGATGAGGGAACAGGCAGACTGTGGGATGAATCTGGGCTAAGGATGTCTAGGCAGATGCTGCTGGAGCACCAAGGCATGAGCCCAGCCAGCCGCACTGCGGAGAGGAGCATCCCTGCCCAGCACAGCAAAAAAGGGCAGGAAAAATGCTGCCTAGAAGGGAAGATGGGAAGAACACATGGCAAAAACTATCCCTAACTCTGGAATGACACCTGCCAGCTACCTATAGAGATAAAAGCCATGGGGTTACCTCTGCCAAAAGTTAGAACACCCTCTGTTTTTAAAATTGCAAAGGAGGTACATATCCTGGCAAGACTGCATTGGAGCGGGGAATCTGAATTCAAACCCCGAGCACAAATCAGGTTCCAATGCAAATCTCAGTGCCAGCCTGAACAACAGTCACTACAGCCCCAGCTAACACATCCATCTGTAATAGAATATATATTTTTAAGTCACAATTAGGCTTTTGGTTCACTGTCAAAAGCACCAAACAACCCAAGATGATCAGGGAATATTAGGCATTGAAGGTCAAGTATCCCATTTGTGGTGCAATGCATGGGGAGAGGCTTGAGTACTGTTTTGGCATAGAGATGTAGGTAGGCTCGGGGCAAAGACAAGTGTTGCACATCCAAAAAAAGTCTATGTAGCGTTTGGAGCAAAGAAGTTCACCTGTAGCGGAGAGATACAAGTTTTCACTGTGGGCTGGCTAGTCGCTTTGGGCTTCACAGCTCTACTGATGCCGCTTTGCAGGAACCTCACACACTGCCCAATGTTACAGCCAGCAGCTCCAAGTGCTCCCTGAAATTGATTTGGGTCTCTTTTCTTGGCAAATAATAACCAGAAGAGGTTTTCCCATCTCCCTTCCCACAAAATTGGGCAAGCACCAAGCGAGACTTCCCAGGTACAATACAAGAGCTGCAGATAATGGGAGTCACATGGAAAGCAGCGTATTTGCTTTTTTTTTGGTACATTTATTACACTTAAGCCGTCAGTGAAGACAGCGTGTGCTTTTTAGAGCAGGTCGGTCTGCGTCCACTCATGTCTGCCCCAAAGCCAGCAAAATAAAGCTTCAGCATGGGAGACACAAATACAAACACACTCCTGGACAGATCCAGAGCCCAGCTGTGATAAGCACATAGGAATAAGAAAGCCATGATTAAATACGTAATATAGAATCAAGGTAAATTATTCCTTCATTTATTACAACAACCAACACTTTGAACCTGAAACTAAGTCAACCATTAGCTGGGTTATGTAAGAGCACCAGAGGAGTCTTACAGACCATATATGTGGTGTCTCTGCCTTTCACACTTCTTAGACTCTTCTTGCTTTTGTTATTCGTTCCTTGTTGGTACCTCAGTGTCCATGACATGAGTTTTCTTTATACCAGGTTGTACAGAAGGTTGTATGGACTCCAACAACATGCACGTGAGTTGTGCTTTGAGAGAATATATCACTCTTTTTTTGGTCTATCACATAAAAGTGGCCTGTGGCATTTTTAAAAGGTTGGAGTAAGAAGTCAAAAGCTTCAATCAACATTTAACTATTGCGAGCACACCTTCCACCTCACAGATACCCTCCTGTACATCCCTTAAATTGTAAATGGAGAGCAAGTTGCACATAAACAGTACATACATATTTGCCCTTTCCTCATCATTAACAGT
This sequence comes from Mystacornis crossleyi, assembly GCA_013400655.1. Lineage (NCBI taxonomy): Eukaryota > Metazoa > Chordata > Aves > Passeriformes > Timaliidae > Mystacornis > Mystacornis crossleyi. The sequence continues at coordinate 66,488 of VYZQ01032882.1, read as the reverse complement.
AACTTCAAGCCTGTATCATGATAAAACTTGAATTCGAGGCTGATGGCCTGACTATACTCTGTGCTACAGAAAAAGCCCTTACTAAGAATTATTGTCCATCTCTGAGCACACCGTACACACAGGCAAAATGGGGAAAAGTAACAGATCAGGTGACTTCTCCGAAGAGAGGAACTCAGAAATAACCCCATGTAAACCAGAACTGTGCCTCATACTATCTTTACTGAACTATTTACCTCTCCATCCTCTTTCCCTGCTGATATCCCTAACTCTGCTTTGCTTTTCTTTACTATCACTGATGATTATCTTTTCATTCTGCAGTCTCAATACCCACCTTCCTCTGCCCTGGTATCATGCTCTCTATGTGCATTTTTGTCTTTGTCTGCCAAGGAAGTTGTATTAGGGCTGGTATTTTTCTATGGGAACTATTTTTGTGCCATATTCAGGAAATTTCCCCTTTTAACTAAGTTTTGTGTAAAAGCTATAGCTACCAAGATAATACTTTCTTCTACCTTTTCTTCCCATTCACTCCTAGGTCCTGGAGGACAGGCCATCCATGATGATCCAGTCATTCTTGGGGTCTTCACCATTTCTCCATGCAGACAGGCCACATCCCATTGCTCTTCAACTGTCCAAATTCTCTCCTAGCCACTAATGCCTGAGTGCCACTTCTGTCCCCAGACTCCAATAATGCTTTCTATTCTAATTTAATATTCTACATGCAGCAGCTGAACTGGTTGATGCAGTTCTCAAGTAGTTGATACTTACCTAAGAAGATTTCAGATTTCCAGCTTAAAACAGACACCACCCACCTTCTCTTAAACCCTCTCCTCCCTTTGCTCACAGAACAGCCCTTCCCTTCCCTTCCCAACCAAAGCCTCACCAACCTGCACCTTCACTGTTCACACAGGTCTTTCATGTGAAGAACTGGTTTAATCTCAGCTGGCAAGTTATTTCCTGCAGAAGTACAGCAGTGAAGCCTTCCAAAAGAAGCTGTCCCTTCAGGATTAATCCAACCCAGCATCCCCTCACATTTCAGTTATTGCAATTGTACCTCTCTAGCCTTGATAGAGCTCATCTTGGATCACTGGCATCCACACTCAAAAAAAAAAAAGAAAAAAAAAGACAGATCCTATTAAAGCACAATTTGCCCAATTTCTATCTTCAGGGTTTCCAGTTTTTCCTCCTTCTATGGCTCCAACTCCTTGTTATTACTTTTCACATTCATTTTACAGCCTAGCCTACATCCCACTAATTATCCTTAAAGCAAAAACAGCCCTGTCAGCCGTGCTCTCCCTCACAGCTGGTCAGGTCTCCTTGAAAACACTCACTGAGCTTTCCCCTGCTCAAAAATACTGTTGTTATCTGGCCTTTCCCTACCTGTTAGTGATCATAACCTGTAGTCACCCACCAAAAAGCACTGAGCTCTGTCACGTGGAAAGTGCATTTTGCCATTGACAGTTACTCAGGATGCAACGATGGACCACGGGATGCTGCAGCAACACAGTGGCAAGAGGCAGAAGGAATCTTGCTTGAGTGGTCACTCCTAATTTGAAGCAGCAAGTCTCCCCTCTTGAGGCTTATCCAACTGTTCCTAAATGGAAATGTTAGGCTGTTATGCCCATGTTACTCATTTTCCTCCAGGTCTGACTTACAGAGAATGGCAATTCCTTCTGGATCCATCAGGCTGAGAGGTGATGGTGAGATGAAAGCATGTGGTTCAGGTTTCTTGCAAACAGCAGGAGAGTAGGGAAATATGAAGGATTTGAAACGCGACGCAAGATGCATTTTTGATATTTACAGGGATTTCTGTGACTATTCAGAGGGAGCCCTTCCCACGCAAAGCAGAAATGTGATGGAGAGTCTACTTTCCCAGGAAGAGATAAAATAGCCATTATGAGCCTGTTCTTTGCAAGAGGACAAACAACCTCAAACACAGACTGAGGCACACTGGGACCCACTTCAGGCTTAGGATAAAAATCACAGATGTTCCTTTTTAAAACTAGAAGTTGGAGAGTAAAATGTCAGAGCCTTGGACAAAGCCGTCAAATGCCAAACAAGCTTCACACCTCTTGCACAGGAGAAAGCCAGTGAGCTTCAGCACACAGCTTTTCCCACTGTATCTCTATGTATCACAACACATATTAAGACTCAATCAATACATTCTTCCCTTCAAAAGGGCCCACAAGTAATGAGCACTTTCTTCTTTCCTAAGAAGAGACAGATGCTGATTACAGGAAGGACTTCTCCATAACAATTCTCTTCCTAAACCATACCAATTGCCCATTTGAAAGATGCATTTGCAATATCAGAAGAAAAAAGACCCTTATTATTAGCAATGTCTGAACCACTAACCATCAAAATTGTTTGCTTACTGGACACGTTATTTTTTCCGTACAGCACTGCTTGAATCCCTGTAGCACCTTCCCAGACAAAGTGCCATTAACATGCAAATGAAAAGTTCACATTCCTCCTTGAGATGGTACACAATTATAGTCATAAGCTAAGGTAATGAAAGGCTCAAAACAAGACAGGTTGGTTACACACGTCACAGTACTGCTTGCAAATCATTCTCTCCTCTAATTACCACAGCATTTCCAGGAGGAATCGATTACAGCAATATGGATGAATGGGATCCTGAAACTGAAAAATGTACTGAATTAAACATTAATGCACTCATTGACTGTTATCTATACATATACGTATTTATGGTATGGCCTAGGAAAATACAGACCTAAATATCCAGAAAGACCAGAATCCTGGACACTGAGGCTTTAAAATAGTCCCAGCAACAGAATATAGCAAAAATATAAAAATATAATTAAACTTTGCATTTTGTTTTTGTTGTAAAGATTGATGTAAGCCTATAGCCAGGCAGAAAGCCAAGCCACAAACTGTGCTCTGTTGACTGCTGTGGTCTCCATTAGGTGCTCCAATAGAAATACTCATTTGCCCAGACCAAGCCTAATCATGATACAGTGCAACCTCTTCTCCATGCCAGTCAAGCTTTGGACAAGCACTGCCAAACAAGCATCCAAATTCAACAAGCTCCCTGCTCCTCAAAGCATTATACACACTTTAGCCCTGTTTTCCAAGGAAAACAAGCTTTTGCAATCATCTAACCTGGCCAACAGGCTCAAAAGTTACTGAAGGAAAGACTGTTTTGGCAAAGTTACAAAGAACAATATAATTTTCACAATTCTTTTGATCCCCAGGTGGCTGGGATGAGCCCAAAAGCAGCATCCACACTGTCACTATTGAGCTGACCTCTGCTCTTGTCATTTTTTGTTTGGCTGCAGCTGGCTGGTTGTTCAGAACGCTGATGCTGGTCAACCAAGAGCACACTTAGTAACCATGCATTTCTTCTCCAACTGTTCCAACCACAGCTTCCAATTCTAGCTACTCATTTGTGCTATTCAGCTTCTGGGCCTCTCTATCTACTGCTTCTGAGCCCGTGAAGCTGCAGCACTCAGCCACCAGAGTTGAAAGTGCTTAAAACCTTTCTAAAAGAGATGCTCCTGCACAGGACACAAAAGCTGAGCCACCCCTTCATTAATGAGTTATCTGACACGTTGAGCCCTGTGCCTAGCTCCATTAAAACACCAACTGGTCCAGCAGATTACAATGTACAGGGTGGCAGTGTTTTGTCTTACCCACCTTCAAGGAATTAACCCCAATGACCCACTTCTGACTCTGCTATCTCTCTCCAGGGATGGTGTCTGGGACCTAAAATAACAATAATGTTATTTAGACAACGCAGCTTGGGCACCTGTGATTCAGGGGAAAAGTCAAGGCTCCACCATTCAGTGAGCAAACCCAACTGAAAGCAACAAATTTCAAGCCACCATCTTTGCCAAGTTATTTGCACTTTCTAAAAGGATTTAGGGTTAATGGGACATCAGCTTAAGAGTAAGAGGGTATGCTTTCAAGTCTTTTGGATGACATACAGGGTAAATTCCAAGCAACTGTGCCTTTTGCCTCTCTAGGAGGAAGACACTACAGAGCCAGACACACCACCCTGAAGAACCACTGAAATCAGTGTTGCACTCCAATATTTGAATTAAGATATTCAGAAACACACACGCTCTGCCTGAAAAGAACACCCTGGTTGCTAGCAGGGCTCTTTCTGCTTGTCTTGAACTGAACCAGTATCACAGCACCAAGAGGCTGCGACAAAAATGCCACATTTCACGTGAAAGTCACTTGGTCTGTAAGAATTGATCATGTCAAAGATAAGAATCAGAATTCAGGTAGAGCCTGCGTGTTTTCTTACTTCTTTCCCTATGTCACCTCCAACGTTTGCAGAATTCCTTTTCTTCCTTGCTATTCCCTCACATCCAGCTGCCAGCTGCACTGCAATATCCATCACGCAGCACCTCCCTGATAGCTGGTGGCTGCTAAGGCAATATTTACACTATGGCTTGCATTGCAGTTTATAAAATTCTTTGGAGCTCTTCCAAAGGGAAAGCCCCACATAAATCCAAGTTATTAGTATCATCTACAGGCTAAGTCCAGTCAAGAAGTTGCTCAAGCTCACTGTGGAAACTGCAGATCTTTGAAATACCAATCAATGTGCAACAGAGGGGCTGAGTAATAAACTTCATTAGCATTGCTGGTAACACTTTTCTTCAGTGCCATACAATAAATCACTGATGCATATTCAAGGCATCCCTCTGAGGTTATCTTGATTTTATGCATGGAGGCAACCAAGAAACAACGTTTAGAACGAACTTGCCGATAAACACAAGAGAGATGCAGAATTTAACTGTCTTGCCTTCAAAGTACAACGTTTGTAATTTCTAGAGGAAACTGTGAATTTTATAAATTGATTTGCAATTAAATTAAGGAGACTGTCTTTCCCCAAAACCACTAATGGCTATTCCCACCCAAGTTACTGGCACTGGTTACTTGCATTACAGTAACACATACAGACTGCAGAGAACTGCAGATTTTTCACTGTTAGAAAGTGGGGACTAACAGATAGAAGTTCTATCCCAAAGACCTTATCATGGATAATAAAACCCAATCTATACACAATATACAGGAGCAGTCATAAAGAGATTAATGACTCAAAAACTGCACCAGAGGAAGAACAAGAAATGGACCAACCCTCCAGAGTATCAGACAGACATTAATAAATTCATTAGCTACGCATCACCCAGCATTGCCCAGGAGATATTTTTAAACCTTCCTCTGTATCTCCAAGAACTGATGTCATCAAGCAAAATGAGAACTATTGTGAGAGATGTGCTAACAAGATGGAAAGAATTTTTATGTAGTTTCACACATTTTCCAGCAAGAAGCCTGACATTTAAGCAGGATGACCTGGTTACTAGTGGCTACTCCACAAATTGATGCAACACACTCACCCCCGCAATGACTGACAGCTGCAGTAAACAAACAATCATTCACGCCAGGTTCTTCCTCCCTGTGGCGACAGCTTTTGCAAAACTGCGGAACTTAATGAGATAATTTATTTAATATTTATTTCACAATCAGCCTCCTTTATTCTAACAGAATTAGCTTCAGCCCACAATGAATGTTTTCCTTGGTTATTTCATTGTGCAAATCAATACTCAATTTATTTTGAATTCTTCAGTTGTGAATTCTTAACCAGGGGGGATTTGTTTTAAACATTCCTTTATGTATTATTATTAAATACCAGCTAACCACCCACACGGCTGCAAAATGAACCAGCCTGAGGACATTATCCCGAAAAGTTAACCTAGCAAAAAAGATTATTTTAAGACTGACTTATTCAAGCAGTTTCCAATCCAGAGGCACAACAGATTAGAGACAACACTGATATCAATGCGATGGCCCTTGACAAAAGACTGAACATTCACAATGAGCAAGTTGAAGTTACTCCTGAGGGAAGCACACACGAAGGCCAGGCAGCAGCTTGAGAAGGAACTTTAGAAGTTCCCCATAATACATTCACATCTGCAGCAGAAAATTCAGGAATGGTCCATAATAACCATGTATAATGGCACAGGGCAGGGAAATCTCAAGCATTTCCAGCACACAGATGTCCAATGTGACCCAGCAGACACATCTCAAGCCATGCTTTTCAAGACCTTTTTGTCAGTGCTTCCTAGTGACACATAGGGACCAGTGACCTGCATAGCTAAGTGCAAGTCCACCAAGACACAGCCTTCCTGCAGAACTGTGACAACAGAACTGCTACTTAAAAGGAAAAAAAAGATTTCCTAGTAGAGGGAAACTCTACTCTACATTAGCAAAAGTCATTTACAAACATAATGGAAATACTGAGAAGTACCTCAGGATCACAATATGGATATATTTAAGTTTATTTTCCAGTTTTGGGTGGTAGGCAAAAGAGACAGAATTTAGAGTTAACAACTGCTAAAAGACACTGATTTTTTCTGCACTGAACATACACTACACCCCTGCACGAGGTGTTCAGGACATGCCAACAGCAGGTCACAACGCAAGACGAGACTTCATTCCTACAGATCCCACAAAGCAGTTTCCATCCGAGTCCTACGCTCACGCCGCCTTCTCCTAAATAGGTTGAGCAGAAATCCATTAGCCTGGAGTTAAGAGCTCAACTTTAGAATCTTGTTTGCCTGCTGAAATTAAAGAGTTAACAGAAACCTGTGTTTGTCTGGGGGGTTTCTATGTGTGCACAAACACATCAATCCAAGTAAAATGCTACTACCACATTTTAGAAATGTGAATACTGCTGACTTGAAGGGAATGGGCACAGTTCCCTTTTTAGAAAGAACAAATTGTTCAGAACAAGGACAAATGCAATAGAGAAATCAGGCACTGACTCTGCTTCTACAGTTTCAAGCTGCTGGTACATAGAAAGCTGATGCAGCCTTGACATGTTTGCTTTTTTCAATAGACCCAACATTGTTCAAGAATCCCCCCATACCTACCTAACGCTATCCACAGCAAATAGTTGCAGTGAGGATTTTTATATGTGAGAAATTAGAGGGTGCCACAATCTTCTATTGGCTACAGACAGGAGACAGCAACTGCCAGCAAGGCTGGAGTAATTGCAATGGTGCAGATATTCACTGCACTTGAGTATATTTTAGACAGAAAACATGGAATTAGCTGCAAACTGTGTTAAAACATTCCCTTTAGAGTAAAAGCACTTTCTGTAGTTACACCACAGAAAAAGGGATCACAGAGAAAAACAGCAGAGCCAAAAGCCATTATCACACAGGTTGAACTTGCTGCAACATTTCCAGTGAATCAGATGCTGACTATTCTGAGGCCCTCAGCAGTCCACAGATACACGGAAATTCCATACCTGTCCCTACCTTTTTGTGAAAGCTAGAGATTCCTCCAGTCTTCATTGGGGTATAATTAAACTCATTACCACAGGTTTATCTGAATTTATACCTTTTCTCCACAGGACACGTTGCACTGTGAATATCGGGCATGTGCAAGAATAAAAAGGCTAATGTTATTTCTTTCAAACTTCTTCTCAATAAGCAAAAATGAACTGACACCCCCACAGCAATTTCAGGCTACCTGATTCTCACCTCTAAAGTTTACTCGTCTAGGATGGAATAATCTGACGTCTCCAGAGGACTAGCAGGGATACCAAATGAGTCAGGAAAGCTTTTTCAAGCCTACATTTACTTTTCAGGTATTTGCATTAATAGCTATAAAGCAAGAACAATAGAAAAAGAATTTTTTTTTCAAGTGGCAGTTGTCCACTCTCTCAGTAGCTATTATAATAAAGTTTCAATCTCCAGTGTTGGAGAAGATGGAATTTACAACTCCATTCTACAATCAGAAAGCAACAGGAGAATAAGACCACACCGTATGGAGATGCCTTAGTGGATTTCTTGATGCCAATTCAGGTTATACCAGGTTGTCTCACTATGTTTTTAAGTAAGGGTGTTATTTTCAGTAAATATTCCCATGCAGCCACAACTGTCATGAAAACACCATGCTTTAGGCCCTAGAGGCACCATGAAGAAATTCCCACTCATTAGACACAAATCTGGCTTTCTTTAAAAACTTGTTAGATGAAAAGCCTTGACTGATCTATTTTCCATTTCCCTGAGTTCAGGCAATGAAATTTAAATCACAGAGAAGTGCTAATGATCATTTTTCAAGTCTGCTTTTCATTACTGAAAGCATTCTTTGCAACACAGCAAACCCAAAATCTCTTTTCTAATCCTGGCAATCCCTTTAAGTTGTTCTTTGATTTGTCGTAAATCTGAATGCTGGCGTTCACATCTCAACTAATGGTCTACATCCTGAGCACAGATCTGGGATTTTTCTGGAGCTCAGATTTTTCTGGATCTCTCATCAAGCTCATATTTATGGGTAAATTACTATTTGGAGCACAAGAATGACCATTGAAAAGACAGGAAGGTTTGATAAGTTCCCGTGCCTTAAGGTTCATCTGTCTCGGGTAGGAGCAGATGTAGGGTGATCTACTAACCAGACACAAATTCTTTTACTCAGCACCTTTAATAATCTGTTTCCTATAGGCATACATCATCTTCAGCTAAGAGTCTCCATTTATACCTAGTCCTCAGATTTATTTGTAGTCTGGGAGAATCCAAGCTCCTAAAGATGTATCTGGGGTGACTACACTGGAGCCAGAGGCTCAGGCAGATGGAAAACAAGCAGGGAGAAAGCAGGTGGGAACAAGGACATTAGCAGTTCCTCTGGAGCTGGTGCTGTCCCTTTAGCAACACCCCACTGAGTAGTGAAACATCCTGTACAGCCCCACACAGCTTTGTCAGGGCTGGAAGAGCACTATGGAGAGCAGCAAAGGCTTTGCGCTTGTCTGGTTTGGAGAAAAGGGGTGACCTCATTGCTCCCTGCAGCTCCCTGAGGAATGGAAGTGGAGAGAGACAGGTGCTGATCTCTTCCCCCTGGTATCCAGTGAAAGGATGCATAGGAATGGTTCAAAACTGCACCAGAGAAGGTTCAGACTGGACATGAGGAAGTACTTCTGTACCAAGAGCATGGTGAAACACTACAACAGGCTTCCTAGAGAGGCGGTCGATACCCCAGCCTGTCAGTGTTCAAGAGACATTTGGACAATGCCCTTAACAACATGTTTCCGGTCAACCCTGAATTGTTCAGGCAGCTGGACTAAATGATCCTTGTAGGTCCCTTCCAAGTTGTAATATTGCAACAATATTTAGAATAGAAAATATTCTATTCTAACTGCTTGATTACTCTGGAGAGGGGTCCCATCCTTCCAGAGCCGGGTAACAGGGTAATCCCTCCTGCCAAAGCAATAAAAACTCTTTTTTTTTTTTTTCCTGGCTGCAAGAATTTTGGTCCAAAACACCAAGGAAAGCACATGCAAATGATAGTTACTGTGGGGGATGTGAGACTCTCATATGCAGTCAGATTCATTTTCTGCACTGTTCCAAAAAAACTGGCATCAAGACTCAGCACCAGCCTACGGGATGGTAGTTCCATGACAATTCTCCTTTGCAAACAACAGCCTGGATTTATATCAAGAAATACTCCCACTTTAAATGTACACATGCTGCCCTTTGCGTAACTGAGTTTTTGCTTTATCAAAAAAGCAGAGTTTAGTTTTTGGAACCTTCACTGCAGAGGAGAAGCAGCACAGTGCAGCAGTGGGTTGGGCTGCTGAGGCCCTGCATGAAGTCCCTCTCTCTATGGAGGGCATCTTTAGCAGGACACAGCAACCCAAGCACTGCTTGACTTCTGTACTTTGGCATCCCTAACGCCTCCCCTCCCCACCCCCCCTTTTAAATTCAGGCTGCAGGATACAGTCTTTTAAGAAACCATGCACAAGCTCATCTTTTTTCATGCCAGCACAGCCTTTCCTTCCCTTTTCTCATCACTCTTTCCAAGGTCTAAAAGAAAACACTATTCAGATACTTAAATGTTACAGTTAACTTTTAGTTCAGCAGTACTTAAAAGACAGTATTTCTGCTAAAAGGAAAGAAAATAAATGGTATCCTGTGATATTTAAAAGGACAGCAGCAGATTACTGTGAGACCTTACTGAAGGTGTTCTCCTCTGTTTGTACAGGTATCTCCTAATTATCTCAGGAAACTAATAGCTAGGTTAAATAGGTTTAAATTTTGTCTTAAGTATATTAGAGTGCACCTCTGCAGTGTAGTGAGAGCAGTAACTCCATGAGAGGCGAGATGATAAATAGTCAGTCTCAAGCTGTTCACAACCTAAATATCTCTCCTCAGCTCAAAGCAACAAAGCTCTCTAATTATTTTTATCTATGCAAGGTGAAATCAAACGACATTACAACACAAATCTCACTAATACCTTATGCAGGGCCAATGATTAATAGCACAGATTAGTTATGAAACTACTGCAACAGACTTCAGTGTGGTCTTGACTCTGTTTAAAAGCTGACAATGATTTTAAGGGACAAGTTTATCCTTGTTCTGCCCTAATTATTTCAACATATTAGCACCTGAGGAATATTTGACTCAACCCCTTCCCTCCCCCCACTTTAAATTCATGATTTATGCACAGGCCAACCAGGATTATATGACAAAAATGACAGATCACTTCTTTCCCACTGCAAGAGAGCCATTAAAAATAAAATGAGAATTTAGTTAGTTATTGACAGAAGCACTGGGAGGGAGCAGGAAGCTAAATGACTTGCTGCAAAATGAAATTGTGGAAACTAGAAAGTCAATCCAAACACTGCCTCAGGTCATCTCATCTGTCCTCCAGCCAAAGCAGAGCTGTTGCTGAGCGTCTCTGCCCCAAGACCTCTCCAATCAGGCCGATGTTTTTGGTGTCAAAAACCCATCTGTAACACAGAAAATGATTTTACTGACTGCTAAATCTCCTGTTCCCAAGTTTTGCAAACATCCATACAAGCATCAGTATCACAACAGCATCACTGCAAGGTATGCCCATCTTGCGCTACTTTCCACCCTCCTGCAATGCCAGCCAAACAGCTGAAACTAATCTCTCCAATTTTCTCACTGCCTGGGTGGTTATTTGACAACATGCACAAACTAGCACCTAGCACACTCCCTGCTCCTCCTTCTGTTTTAACACAGAGCAAGGCCTGCATTCAAACTGCTGGTCCTGTCCTTAAAAAAAGGCAGTAAGCCTTAAAATGAGAAATGGAATCGATCTAGTTCCCAGCTATGATAAATTCCTGTCTGGCTACATTTTATGTAAAAATAAGAAAATGCCAACAAACCTGTACCACCTACAAAAAACCCAGCTGCAAAGACACCTCTCTGGGACACACCACAAAACTTAGAGCAAGTGTCTCAATTTGCCAGTTGATGGATGCCAGCTTGGCTGTCCCAGTGAGGACCAAACAGAGGCAGCTCCAGAGCTGAAACCAGGAGCTCTCTACAGCTTGCATTAGAGAGCCACCACACTCCAGCTCAGGCTGTGAGCAACACCTACCACCTGCAGCTGGGTCTGGGAAGATGGGGAGCACAGCACAGATCAGTCAACAGAGAAAGGCTCTTTCACAGCAGGGCAGCAAATGGGAGTTGTTTGCTTGCAGACACCTTTCTCCCCTTGCCTGTTTGGGCAGTGACAGCTCAGTTCCTCCCTGAAGAGCCACCTTCATCCATCCATGTCTTGCTTCAGGAACTTCAGCTGTCTCACCAGATTCCAACTCCAGGCTACAGAAATCTCTGTCCTCTCCTAGCTCATCTCTGGAGCAAAGAGGAAAGTTAAGCTTAAAAGTCAGCAACACTGGCCCAGCTCTGGCTCTTCCCAGTTCCCCTCATCTCACCAGTCTTTGGGTTCCCCTGTACATGAGGTTGGGTGACACCCAAACATCCCAGGACAGCAACAGTTCTGGGATGGGCAATTTAACACAGTTCAGGACACACAGGTGATGCTCATAAAACCGATTTGCAAGGATGTGATTTCTGGCTTTACTAAGAAGCCAATAATTGGCATCATACTCAATTTCATGAGGAACATGACTAAAATACAAGAAAACACTGCAGACTATGACCATGAGACCACCTAACCCTGAATTTCCCTTCAGAAACTGGACACTGGTAAGAAATTGGGAAAAAAGTAAAAGACCCGAGGAAATATTTAGTGCTGCCTTCCTGGGATATTCTCTTTGCTTCCAGCAACTGGCATTTCAGAGCATTCTTGAATCAGAGTAAACACATACACTGCACTTAGGTTTTTTGCAGGATAAGAGGAAGGGTCCCCTAGCTCATCTGGGTTTTTTCACAGCAACCACTGAGTGATTTTCAGCTTTTGGTCCCTTTTTATGTGTCTTTATTTCAGTTGCTGAAAGGCAAAATTTCATCTGATTAATATAAAAATGTATATTTCTGAGGTACATTTTTAATCCACCTCCTGATACAGTACAATACAACTTGAAAATGCTAGCCTGTATTGTCACAAGTCTTTCTAAATCCAACAAACGTAATAAATTTTTAAAAATATACAAATATGTATTGCTATTTATGTTTGTTTTGGTCAAGATATATACATACAGAAAGATGAAAACAAAATGAAAAAAGAAGGGCATCACAAAAATTGTATTACTTAAATGCAAAATCCTTGGTCATGGATTCTTTGCTTGTTCTCACCAACTTCTGTATCAGTATTTCCCAAAACAATTGCCAGGCTACACTTTCAAATTATCATTTCATATCCAGTGCCTTCTATCCCAGGCTAACAAAATCACTGCTAGTAAACTTCTCCTTTTACAGCCAAGATGGGAAACCCTCTATTAGATTATCTGTTCCCTCCCTTGTAAAATAAAGAGGAAAACGCCATTCCAGGAAACAAAAATGTTAAAAAAAGACCAACCAAAGGCAACGCCTGCGTGCACTGTTGTTCTTCCCCTTTGAGTCAGTAGTAAAGAGGAAGGAAGGAAAAAACACAGATAAAATAAATGCAAGGAGGAGTGGATGCAGCATGTCTATCCCACTCTAAGAGGGGAAGCTGTAAAACACCCTCCCTTGCATACGGACACCCCAACACCGCCTGGGTGTTTACAAACACTTGGAGCAAACCAAACAGGGAGTTTCATTGTCCCCACTGCACTCATGTCACCCGCTCCCCAGCACTGCAGTTCCAGGGAGAGCCCTGCCAGAGGACACACAGTGCCAGTTACACAAGAGAAGCGCAGAAGCAAATATGCAGCAGAGGGAAGGAAAAAAAATTAAAATATCAGCTCAGCTGCACACTCTCTTGCTGGTCTCCGAACAGCCTCCAAGTCGGGTTTGGTGAGGATTAACTTTAAAGGACACTGAAAGATACTGACAGACTTGAAGCGAGCAGGACCCCTCTGTGTGCACACATTTCATTGCCACCAGCACAAAATGAGATGCCAGGGGTCCACTAGCAACGGCAGAAGTAATTTAGTTATGAAAGGGGATAAAACCTTCTGATCTTATCTACTAAGGAAAAAAAATATCTGCTGTGTTGCACTAATACCCTAGCGCTGTTCAAGTGAAGATCCGAATTGCACCTCACAAACAGCAAGGAACAGGGAAACAAATAAAAAGTCACACTAAAATGAAGCTCTCCTGGACCACAAAGTTTCTAAAAAGTTTAAAATATAGACACTTCTTCTGTTTGCGATAAAAGTGAAAAAGATCAGAACAGCAGTTTGGAAGTTGAAATAAAACATCAGGCTGTCCAACCAAGAATTTTTAAGATACTAACTCATGATTTGACTTGGAAAAGAAACCTGAACCAACTGCACACAGCCAGGACTGAAAGTCAGTTGGATTCAAATCTCCCCCGTTTGCCTGAAAGAAGGGAGGAATAGGGGTGTCAAAACAACGAAGCCGCACGACAGCACACCAACGCCCCAAAAACAATCCTAAAACACACCGCGTATTTATTTTGTCCTCAGGAGCCCGGGTCTCGCAGGCTCTGCAGCGCTTAACGACAGCAATTCAAAATCCATCTTATTTTCCACTCTTATCCAGCGAGGGAGCCAACCGAGACAGGGCTCCCCGCCGGCTCAGGACCGCGCAGCTTCGGGGCGCCCGGAGCATCCCAGAGTTGCGGGAGTTTCCCGGGGGCTGCGGGACGCGCAGCGCGGCCGCGGAGCTGCCGCCGGGACCGAAGGGCGGCGAAGGGGACTCATCTCCGCGGGGTGAGAGCATTTAGCGGGTATGGGCTTTTTCCCCCCTTCCTCCGTCCCTCCGCCCCTCCTTTTTCAGCAGGACCAGGGAACGACAGCGCAGTCCCGCTCGGCAGCGCTGCTTCCCGCTGAGGAACACACAGTGCGGGGAAGGGCATCGGGAGATGGGGGCCTGGGAGGGAGGGGGTAACAGGACAAGGAAAAGCACACGAAAAGAGAAGATGAGCGCAGAACTCACCTGGTTTGGGATTTTTCCTCCCTCTCCACGACCATAAAACGAGGCGGGAGCCAGGAGGCGGTCAGCAGCGATGGGAAGAAGCGGCAGCCCCGGGCCGCCGCACGCTGGGGATAGCGGGGCTGGGCGCTGCAGCCCCCGCACGCCCGGGTAGGTGCTGACCGCGGAGATGAGCGCACGGCAGCCCACTTCCACTGGGATGGGTGCTGGCCGCCCTCCCGGCTCAGGGCAGCTCCCCGGGATGGGTGCAGCGGGGTTGGGCGCAAGGCAGTCCCGCTCGGGGATGGGTGTTCAGTCCCCACTGCCCGTGCAGCGCAGCGCAGCCCTCCGGAACGGTGTCGAGCTACCCTGGGGCCAGGACGCCCAGGACAGGAGCAGCAGGGCTCGGCGCAAGGCAGCGGTCTGCGGGGATGTGTGCAGGGCCGCCCGCCCCAGGCAGCGCAGGAGCGGGAGCGCGGCCCCCCCGCCGTGTCCGGCAGCGGAGGCAGCACCGGCCGAGCACAATGAGCGGCGGCGCGCGGCGCGCCCCCGCGGCCCCGCTGGGCAATGACATCACCCCTCTCGCCCGCCGGGGCGGGGCCACTGCCCGCGCTACCGCCTCGCCATTGGCTGGCGCCCTTTGGCAGCGGGGGTTTCTGGGGCTTGTAGTTTTCTTAGGGCAGCCGTAGCGCGGCAGCGTGCAGGACGTGGACTCGATTTCCCGATAGATTCTGCGCCGCGCGGCCGCGTTGGGTAGCGGGGTGGGGAAGGAGGTGGTGGCGGCCGCCATGTTGATGGCGTGAGACGCTTAGCTCGGGAGGAGCGGTCGGGGAGCCGGGTTAAGATGTCGGAAAAGGGGGAAGGGTGGGAGTCCTGTCTTGGTTTACGGGGCAAGAAAGAGCTTGTGCGAGCGGCTGAGAAAGGAGGGGGAGGCTGAGGAATAGCCGGAGGGGCGCGGCGGGTAGGGAGGACGGCCCTGAAGGACACGGCCGACTGTCACTCGATGACTCCCGGCTCTGGGTGGGGCAGCGCCTCTCTAAGGTGGGAGCGGGGCCGTGGGGCGCGAGTGTGTCCCGGGGCTTGGAGGGGCTCGTCCGGCTGCGGTGGGTGTGTGGCAGGAGCGGGCAGGGTGGCAGTGAAGCCGCGGCCGGTCGTGGCTGCCGGGGCGTGTGGGCGCTGGGCGGTGCTGGTTGCGAACGGGGAGGCCGCTCTGTGTGGCGCAGGAGCCCGGGCGGCTCCGGTGGCGCTTGGGTCTGTGCCCCCCGCGCCTTCCGGGGAGAGGGGCCCGTGCGGGGCTGTACCAGCCACGGTGTTTGGCCCTAGGGCGAAGTACGGACTGTGGGTTAAAGAGCAGGGCTGGCTTTGTTGGGGGGCCGTCAGCAGGGAGCAGATTGGGACATGCCCTTGTCACGCGCCGGGTGACAGCCTGCGCCTCGCTGCTTTGAGGGGTTTTTTAAAGGGTTGTTGCTGGCTCTGTCTGATGTCTGATAATTGCAGTAATGGTGTCTGGCTGTCAGAGACATATGGCTTGGCGTGACCAGCAGGAGGAGCTTTGCTTCCTTCTAAAGTCCTTAGTAGGTCTGGAAGAGGGTAGGTTTGGATTAGATATAAGGCAGAAATTCTTTACTGTGAGAGTGGTGAGGCACCATCACAGATTGCCCAGAGAAGCCGTGGACACCCTGTCCCTGGAAGTGTTCGAGGCCAGGCTGAATGGGGCGCTGGGCGACTTGGTCTACTGGAAGGTGTCCCTGCCCATGGCAGGGGAGGGTTAGAACCAGATGATCTTTGAGGTAATTTCTAGCCTGAATGTGTAATTCTATGTCCATAGACACATAAATCAAGTTTGAAAAAGCTGAGAGAGCAGATGAGATGAGATGAGATGATATAAGATATCTCAGCATGGTATGGGAGCAGCCAAGCCAACTTGCTGCCCCACTGATTTACCTGTGCTTGCTGTCTCAGGTTGGCAGGGCTTAGCCAGCTGACTAGGTGCTGTCCTAGTTTGAGCCCTCTGGCTGGAGTGCAGGAGGTAGGCTGGAATTTCGAGCAGAGGTTTTAGGCTTTCTTGTTCTGAAGGTTATTCCTGCTCGTGCTAGTCTTTTGTGTTGGGGAATGGGAAATACATGCTCACCAAATGAGAGAGTAATCAAACCTCTGTGAGGCTTAAGGGGACTGGAGTTCCCTGAAACCATGCGTGGAAGGCCTGTGCTCAAAACTGGAAGGGAAGATGGTCAAAGTACCACATGGCTCGTGAAATAATACCATTTCTAGTTCCAGCTGATTCCTGTGAAATAAAGCACTTTATTATGCCAAAGAAGATACTTAAAAGAGTCGTGAAGAGTTTTGCAGGCTTGCTTGAAGTCTTGGCTAAAGTCCAGTAGTGTTACAGCTCAGGTAAAATGGAGTTACAAGGGTTTATTTGATACTTTGGCTCCTCCTGGAGGTAAGTACAAGGCATTTGCGCAGGGTATTTCTGCACAATAACTACACAGATGGGGTGTTTGCCCCAGGATACAAAAGTGTTGGTGGAAGGATGTTGTGAGATGTTCTGTGGTGCAGTTACTTTCCCTGAACATTGCAGCCTTTCAAGATTTGCTGGTACTACAGCAATGTGTGCTATTCTTTTATCACTTTAGATGCAGCTCCCTCTAGTTAAAGAAGCTGAACCGGTTGTGTGCTGTCCTGCAAAAAGTCCAGTGTCCTGAGGGTACGTCTCCCCACAGCCAGGTTCTCCTGTTTTATCATATTCTTCACTGAAGAAAATTACTGGTGGGGTTGTAAGGCTCTGTTAATAAAATTCATAGCATCAATAGTTCCATATATGTGGAGAATTCTGAATTACAAGTACAACCCCTTTTATTTCTTTTCTAATTTTGTTTCTTCTCTATGCAGATACCTTTAGATTAGGTGAACTGTGGGTGATATAAAGGGCATTGGCATGATGACTTCTGTTACAACAGTTGTCTGCTGTAGACTTTAGGCCTATGCAGTTATCTCTGCAGCTGATACCTGGTAAGGATGGTAAGTATTGCAGTGGAATAATTGGGTCAAGCTTGGTTATCTTTTCTATAACTGTCAGAAAAAGCGCATGTGAAATCTTCATCCAAGATGGTCTACTGGCCTAATGGCAGTGTGTTTTCTTAAACTAGTTAGAAACAATTGGTTTTACCTGCAGTGGTTCCCTTCACTCCCTCCTGGTCCCCCTGCAGTCAGTGCTGCTGCTCTGGAGAATGCTGTGTACCCCACTTTACAGATAATTGTGTTTCATTATTTATGTCTTACTTCTTTATCCGTAGATGTAGATGCCACTTATGTCTCAGCTGAGGTAGGGAAAAGGAAACGACTTCAGAAACTACTCAAATGAACATCTGATGCAAGAGAGAAGTAAAACAGTTTTCTCTGTGTTGTTCACTTTGGTCAGTTTTGGGGGATTTGATGCTTGGGACTGTATGGATCGAACATGCTGATCACAACTTGTCAGAGATGTTAAATATGAAACCTGTGTTATGTGTCTCAGACTTGGATAATCTGTTCACCTGAGAGTGCTAATGTCCAAATCTATCCTGACCCTACAAGCTTTAGTTTCAATTTCTGTAAGAAGCCTACGGTCCTATTGCAGAAGTAAGTGGTGTGTCTGCAGTTCATATGAAAAGATAGAAGGTGACAGTAGAACCGAAAACCTGCCTTTGGCATTTCTTAGATGTTGGTATGCTCTGCTTTAATGCTGTTAATGAAAACTTACTCCAGTGTCTGTCTGGTCCTCAGCTTATGAAGCTGATGGGTTTGTAGGTACTTTATTGTGCTGACATCCTACAGTGCGAAACCTATGGCTTGTCTTTCTTACTGAAGTGATTTTGGTTACTCTGGACTCCAGTAAGCAACCACGCCGTTTCCTGACCTGGAAAGTCAGTTGAAGGATCCTGAAGGAGGGGTGAGGAAGATAAGTAGGAATGCGTGATGACCTTGCTCAAAGAAGAAAATGCTCAGTGTATAAGTTCATACATAGAAACCTGTCTTCGTGTCTCAGCACTCGTTCTGACAAGTTTGCTCTTAAAGAAACATGAAGCATTTGGGTGCTCTAAATTGAATATTCACTGGGTAGATAGAAAGCCAGGCTGCATGAAAAACACAGATTTTGAGATGAAGTGTACAGATACATCATGTCATGATTTTTAAGATGGGTGGTGGTCTAGGTCTACTGTCATTGTCAACATGCATGTCGGTGCAGCACAGAGAACTGTTGGGGTTGTCTGAGTTCTTGGAAATGATGGTCAGGCCTAATGTCATTCCTGGTGTGCAAATTAACTGGATGAAAAGATGTGCATGTGCACTCAAACAGAAAGTAGAGTATGCTTTCTAAGGGTGATGCCATGTGTACTAGTCTTGGCACATAAATTCTGTTTTAAGATCCTGTTTTCTTAATTATCCCAGCTGTAAAACTTAGTTGTCTCAGTCCCTTTGGAGGAAGGAGTGGAAGTGTCACTGACCAACTGCTTATTTCAAAGTGTCTGGGGGAAGGGTGTAAACTTCACATTAAAGTTAGTGCTCAGATGATAGTGGATGAAGAAGCTGTGATGAAGGTTGGTTGATTTTAATTGTTTTCCATGGAGCTGCTTGCCAAAAAGTTTCTGAAGGTGCAAGGGGAAAGGTGAGAGGATGAGTTAAGCTGAGTGGAACAGGTAAGTACTTGTATATCATGTTACTGTTTCCAAATATCTTAATGATAACTCTCTAGTTGTGTGGTCTACTTTGTTCTTTGATGGGGGAAAAACAGGAGAGGGGAAGGCTTCTATCCTTTTTTAAGTGTTCTTGATGAAATTGTGGGGAGGCAGCTGTTAAACCAGTATCTGGAAGAGCCTAGTATTTTTGCGTGGCCAAAAGAGTGTAAAGCGACTCTGGAAATAATTCTGATGACTAACTATAAAGTGTTACCTTTTTTTTGTCTTTCAGCAAAAAGAAGAGTGCTCTAAGAGCAGTCAAGAGTCAAGTTAGCATGGACATGTTCTTCAGCTGAAACATGGCAGCAGTTCAATAGGAGTTACACAACAGGAAAGGGTGTGCAGGCTGCTGCAAGTCCCTGTGTTCCTAAGATCTGGTATCTGAAAGAACTCCAACAGAAAAAGGTTGTTGCTTCCACAGCTTCAAACTCTCTTGAGTTGAGAGCTCATCTAATACTGAAACAGGAAATTGATTTTATTTTAGATACTGGGAAAGATAATCACAATATGCAGAACTTAAAAGTGCTAATCAGGACACTGAAAAACTGCAGGTAGCTCAAGTACAGGAGACTGCACGACTTCAGTTGTGGGAAGCTCCCTTTTGGGAAGGCACACTAGCAGTGGGGAGAACTTTCTAAACACAAGGAGAATCAAAAGTTCTGCAGCTGTTAGCTACACTTGGATATATCTCTTAAGGTGGGATGGCCTGACATGACCACTGAAGAGCAGGCAGACCACATTTCTCTTAAAAGGTTGTATGCCACTACCCAATTCAGAACTCCCCAAACAGCTTCAGTTTTTGTCAGATACTCTTAGTTCCTGGAACAGTAGCTTTTCTCAGTCCACCTAACTCCTGCAGAGCCAGCTGGCTGACTGCAGCTCTGCACTGATGATAAGCGTTCCTCACCCCTGGATTGCTGGATAAAGGCACACAAACATGGCTCAGATGGGCTCCAGGGCTGAGCATAAATCCTTTGGCTACCCCTGTTCTGGCTTTAATATACACAATGAGTGCCCTGCGCACTTCCATGTGGAACAGGAAACCCTTGGAGTGCATGTTTAGATGTGCTTTGCGCATACACTGACCTCTTCAGCACAAAGCTCAGTGAAACCCTGTGTTGCGTAAAGCAAGTGGAGGTATCACGCAGGTTATGCTTGGTGTGAACCTGGCTCAGTTGCCGCTAATCCTGGGAAGGTCTATTTTGGTTGTGCTGTGGTAAACCTGAGTTGGTAACTGATACTGTTCAGCTGATGTGCACGTCTGTGCGAGGAGAGCAGCCCATGAGCTGACAAATACTCAAGCATGGTGCTAGCTTTTACTTTTTTCAATATAAAAAAATAAAAACATTTAAAAAGGTGGGAGGGGAAAGAACTGAGGATTTTTACGGGTCACATAAATTCTACTGAAATTAGAAGCACATTAAGAATATCTTCATTGAAAGAATTCGTTTTGGGAAATTAACCTCCTTTGACGAGGGCAATATGAGCCTTCAGCTATGGCAAGCTTCCAACACTGTTCCTTGACCCTTTTTTTGGTGAGGTTGTAGGGGAAAAGTGTTGGATGTAGGGAGGGTGAAAGCCATAACCAGAGGTTAAAGTTTAACTTTAGGAACTGTATGTGAAGTGGTGTACCATTATTAGTTTTCAAAGGCAGTCCTGCACCTAAACGGATACACTGGAATCCCTGGTCGTACGTGCAAGTGTCTGGGTCCTTCAGCTCTTTGAGTGCAGTGGTACAAAATTGCACATTGCTTCCTGTATGATTCAGCCTAAGATACAAGCTTGGGCAGTATGAGTACCTAAACAACAGTATTGCAGTCTGACCATTCGTCAGTGCACACAAACCATTTCCTTTTGGGTAAGTACTGCTGCACTGTGAAAAAGCATGCAGCTCCTAGGACAGCATCATTTGATCGTGTTGCCTGTGCCACAATTCCCTGGGTTTGCTCTCTTCCTTGTCTGGACTCCACACAAACTTGTAGTTTTTCTGTACACTACCACTGGTTGACTCTTACTTTTGGGTGGGGTTTTTTTGCCGTTTCTTTGCAAATGCCTCTTCCTGGAAAACTGGCAGCAACAGTAAGTATCTCAGGTTCCTGGCCAAGTTTCCACTCACATGGTTTCACTTGCTCCATTCTGTCAAGTTATTTACATGCGGTGTCCTAAGGCTGTAATTTAGTGGACTGCTAGTGAGGAGCTAACCTTCATGTCTCGGCTGCAGTCCACATAGGTCATGTTTACACAAAC
Organism: Mystacornis crossleyi; assembly: GCA_013400655.1. NCBI lineage: Eukaryota > Metazoa > Chordata > Aves > Passeriformes > Timaliidae > Mystacornis > Mystacornis crossleyi. The sequence continues at coordinate 45,259 of VYZQ01032882.1, read as the reverse complement.
ATGCTTCCTCATGAATTCAGTGGCTGCTCTTGCGGCCCTTGGTTTCCTGATGCACAACTTTATGAAAAAGACAGTGTTACACTGCTCTTGCAGAGATTTAAACATGGTCACACTAGCGTTGGTCACTTTACCTACTGAGTTGCACGACTCGATTATTTCTGAACCTTGTTCTGCATGCACAACAGGCTCGCAAGGGCAGAAGGTTGTGTTCTTCATGCCTTAACGGGGCTGACGTGCCACAATATAGGGAAGGTTTTTCAAAACCAGCATAGAAGTGTGTAGCTGATGACTTAAGTAACCTTGCTCAAGGCAGTCTTACCCTCATATTCTGCTTTCACGCATACCAGAGTTACTTTGTTTCTAGTAGGGTCTCTTTGGGCATGCATTCCTTACGTGGTGTATTGAGCTCCCTGCTTTGAGCTTTCGAAAAACGCAGTTGTGTGAAGCAGAGGCAGCGGTGGCAGTGCCAGTTTAAGGCGTTTGGTGTTTCTGTCCTTGCCTTCCCATGCTGCAGTACCCCATTCCCTTTCACGCCAATGCAACTACCTGGAGTGGCACACAGAGCTATCGGTGTCTTAATCAGGGTGTTAACACACACTCCCTGCCCTGTGTACGCTTTTCTGTGGGTCATGGTAGAAGTGGGGGAGGTTTGTAGTTCTGTGGCTTTATAAAACCTGAGCTGGGTTTGTGAACTGGTTTAGAGCATTTGCACCATGGCACAAAAAACAGGTAGAAGTCCTTGGGTTTGTTGATGAAGTCCCTGGCTCATTAAATCCTGCGTCTAAGGATGCAGTTAATTTTGTGGGGGAGGACCAGCGGTGCCCCTTGTGTACATGGTGCTTTTGTTAACTAGGTCTCACGACAGAGCCTTTTTGTGGTTTCACTGTGTGTAGCCTTCTGACCAGGCAGCAGCAGCTCAAGAGACACTGCTGCTGTCTGTAAACAGCACTAGAGATTGTTCAGTGTAGTCCAGACAAATCCTGTGCAAACAGAGCTGGAGTAAGATGTGGAACAGTTTTCTTGTAAGTTTTTTTTTGGGGGGGGGGGGGGTTGTTACTGACACTACCAATTTATTTTCCTTTGTTGGAACTAATTCTTACATACAGGGAGTTGTATGTTACCCCTACACACATAGCCAAATATAATTTTATATTTAATGGCAGAGTAGATCAAAAGAGAGAATTAGGTACTAAAATGTTTCACATATGATAGGTGAAAATCTAATCTCAGTTTTCCCTATCAACATTTTTGCAGTGCTCCTGCTACCAGTGAAGGCTGCTCTGCTGTGAACTCTTGCTACGCAGATAGGATTTCCTTTCTCTGTTCTGATGATGGTGAATGTTACCCTCTGACGAGGACTATGAGGTGGCAGCTGTTTCAGAGAGACATGTAGTGGCTTCACTACATGCGCTGCCTCAGTGGATGCCAGCTAAGAGAGTAATTGCATCCCCCAAGAGTTAGATTGTTGCTGCTGTTAACCTTTCTGGAGAAACAAACATGAAGTAGCGGCAGGTGCATCTTCACGTGAGTTGGCAGCCAGGTGGGTACTGTGTGTCACCACAGATGAAGGGCAGTCACACTTTACTAACTCATAGCAGTGACATCCATTTGGCCTCCTGAAAATTCCTGCCCACTGAAAGCTCCTCTCATCTCCAGGGAAGACTGTGACTGGAGCAACTGCTGTCCCAGTGCTACCTGCTGGAAACAAGGGGGTGATGAAATGGAGTTTATTTTAGTAGGTCCAGTGAGAATAAATGAATATTCTTCATTACAAATATTTCTACAATAATAATTCGTAAGTATTTTTATAGTGTCAATTGTTTATAAATACATACCTGGAAATCTAGGCATATATGTATAGAAAATGTATATAGTTAAATACATTTGTATACATGTATATATTGTTAATTCCTAATTAGCACTTTTAAAAATATAAATTAGTAAGTTGGGAGAATCATGGAAAAGGAGAGGAGCTTTGTGTTGTTGACAGACTCATGGGATGGAGAAGCTATTCCCTCTTGAGAACAAATTGAACGCAAATGTCTGGTCCCCAACAAATACAGTTGGCGTGGATTGTTTTGTTAAAATGTCTGCTCACACCTGTCTTTTAAACTCTCATCCTTGAGAGGGTGGATTAGTGTTGTCATGGGTACTGAGGCATGTGACACGCTTGGCCATGAAAGCAAGGATGTGAGGGGTCTCTCACAAGTTTCTGTCAACACTTGAGTGATGTGGCTCTCTGGAATGGGTGGCATTGCCACCATTCATGCTGAGTGGCATTGCAGCCTCATTTGCATGGGTTTGCTGGTACCTCAGATATCCCAGCCTTTTGCTAGAGTCAGTTCTTTGTTACCTGAAGGTAAATTTAGGTACAAATCACATCAGCCAAGATCCTGGGTTTGGAATATGCCTGCCTCACTCATTCTCTCTGGTAGGAGTGGCTCTGCTTCTTGGGTACCATCAATTTACCATCTTATTCCTCACAAAGGAAACACGTGCCCTGACATTTCCCTGTGCACTGGCAGTGCTTTATGTGTGCAACCTCCAGGTAATGTTCACCTCCATGGATGTTAGGGTATAGCTATCCCAGTCTTTCCTGAATTTACTGCTCAGCAGTCAGTGACACAGCAGGAAAAGCAAGGCATTATTTTGCTCACATCCACCATCCACAAATGGCATTTGGTTTTCATCATCATTTTGTTTCTAGCTAATATGTAGGTGTGTGCCAACACACAGGTTTTCCAAACTCCCTTGGTTTTTTTTTTTCTTTTTCTACTATTTCCTTGTCACCCATACATAGTACACTGCACATTGAGTGTTTAGTGTGTGAGAAACCCTAGGATGATTCCCTATAGTAACTGTTGGCTGTGGAGAGATGGGGATTCTGGTGGCTGCAGAATTCCACCTATAGCATCCCTGCGTTATAAAGAAAAAAGTAAGCTTGGAGCAAAGAGCCCTCCTTGAATCTGGGTGGGGAAAGAGATCTAGTAACACTTAAAATGTAGACAAAAAGTGCTTTTCATGTGCCGAGTTTCATATTTTTAACCTTTGCATTTGAAAATTTTAAAGTAGTACCTTCTTTTTCCTAAACTGATGACACCTGAAGAAAAATAGATCTCTGTAGCCAGTTGCTTCAAATACCTGCAATACAGAAGTGTTTTGCAGGTGCCCAGGGAAGATGCAGACCCAGGGTATTGCTGGGAACCAAGCGGTCACAGCTGAAATACAGTAGTGCAAAAATCCATCCTCAGGCTGATCAAATCCAGCCCTTCACACTCGTTGTCTGCAGTGTTCTGTCTGAAAGCTATTATCCCTTGGAAAACTGGCTGACACATTTTAACAAGGAGAATCAAAGATTTAGCAGTACGTCTGCAGGTGTCCCCTAATTTTAATGCATTCATAATCATAGTCAACTACTGCTCCCTCTTTAGTAAAGATTATATTGGAAGCCATCCATAGATAAATGTAACTTCTTTATACAGTTTCAACTATTCACCCATTTTCATATGGCCTGGTTTTGACATCATCGGATATGTTCACATTTCTGAGTCCAAGATACAAGGTGACTTTTTGTTATTTCTTTAGAAAACAGTAAAAGGCATAAAAGAAGCCCTAGTCTTCAAAACAGAAACATCGTATTTGTATTTTATTTTAAATAAAATGAGTGCTTGCAGGTAGTTGTGCAAGTCAGTACAGGGTTTGTTCAGGCAGGGTTTGTGGTTTCCTAGCCCCCCACCTGTTTTGCCTGCAGAGCAGCAAAGAGAGCACGGTTTGTGTTAGCAATCATAAATCCTGTTCATATCTTCTCCCATGACAAACTCCTAGGACACGGCTGTAAGGTGAAACCCGGTCTGGATGCAGCTGTAAGGGGAGGGAGGGAATGGCAGAGCTCCCCGTTGCAGAACCCGAGGCACCCTGTAAGGCGAACGGGCACAGAGAGGGCCTCCCTCGGTCCCTCCCCCGCCCAGCTCCCCTCGGGTCACACTGCTCAAGTCTTCAGGGTAGCCGAACACTACGTGGTGCTGCAAAATGCTCGTCGGGGCCGTTGATCTCTGCTGGCTCTGAAACTGGAGAGGCTGCTGTGGCTGCCATAGCTGCTGGCCCACTGTACTGGTGGGTGTCCACCAGCAGAGGGTGGCTCTAAGACCGTTTATGTATTGCTTTAATGTTTAAACACTCTGCAGCGTGAATATTGAGTGTGACGGTCTTAGTGCTTCCTTTATTTCCTAATATTTCATCTTTAGTTAGTAATTACAAGAAAGAAGTGTCTAGCAAAGTTTTTTGTTTCAGCTTTTCCTCACTGTTTTGTTTTTTGGGTTTTTCCCTCTGGCATTATTCTTCCAGGTGAGAATAACCAAACACAGTCAAATTTAGGAAGACAGGTTTGAAGTAATGTTGGTGTTGATTGGGAACTACTGCCTAGGAACAAAGTATTTGAAATAAATAACTGCGTAAGTTGTCAGTGCTCTAGCATTTATTAGGGATTGAATCGTAAGACACTAGTAGTGAATGGAAGTAATTTCCCTGAACTTCAGGCACCTAACAGATGCCCAGTGTGTGCTTGGGCTTTGCTTGCACTCTGCACACATCCCAAGGTTGATTTCAGCACCTCTTACCCTAATTCAAGAATCTCAGTTTAGAGAACACAAGCTAGCAGGAGCCTGGGCCCAAAGAGCATTTGTGCGTATGTAATTGCTCTCACGTGGAGTCCCACTATGTGCGACAGTTAATGAGTACATAGTTAATTATGTGAGTAGCTTATGTAGGAATGGGCTCAGTTCTTGTGCCTGTGTTGCAGGGAGACTAATTTGTCCCTTGAGATGTCTGTTCCTTTCCACTGACCACAGAGGAAGCAGAGGTTAGACTAGCTCAGAGTTAGATATCTGACCTCCACATCTAGCCGAGATACAGCTCAGCCGCTGTGCCTGCAGGCTGCTGCTGCTAACACTGGGTAATACTCTGCCTCATCTCTGAACGTCTGTAACACTTAATAGATTTTATGGATCTAATTTCACATCTAAGGGAATAAAGTGTGACAGTTAAAGTAATGTAATTAGTAGACAGTCATTAAGTTTTCTGAAATCAGTGGAATTCCACATGGGACTGTGCGTGTGAATAAGTAGTTCAGGCTGTTGTTGACTGGAGACCTGTTGAGAAGCTTTACAAAATAAAAGGTAGTAGTAAATGATGATGGAAAATGTTTCACGTTCTAATATATAGTGATTTATATTCTGAATTAGATGTTGTGCTCAGAATTTTCCTACATATCTTGAAGTAGTTTTAAACAGTTTGAACAAAAATTCAAACATTTCTGTTCTTGATTTCAATTTATTTACCACTCAGAAATTATTTTCAAAATGGAATTCGTATCTAAAGTTCTTTAATTAAAAAACCCAAACACCTGAGTACCAGCAAATTTGAACTATTGCAGAAGTACAGCACAGATGCTGCCTTAGTATTTACTAGAGTAGGTAAATACTCTCTGTTTACCAATATAGAGCAACCTAGGCACCAGCGCCAGCAAAAAACTGAAGAGGCATCTTCACAAAGGCTGCAAACAGCAGCTGACCTCTGGCTTTCTCTTCCACAAAAGACAGGCAATACCAAACGTGAGTAGGATTCACTTCCTCCTCATCTGCAGGTATCAAGCCTTTTGAACCTATTCCCAAAACCGTGTTCATGGTGCAAGAAGTGTGTTTGATGTATTTAAACACAGAGAAATGCCACAACAGTGTTTAAAGGATTAGAGGAAAAGGGTCAGGAGAATAAGAGAAGGTTATTGCAGACTCGAGGGTGTATTCATGACATCAGCATACACTGTGGTTCTTCTGGAAGTTTCCAGTCTACACCAGACTATACAAAGCTTTCTGCAGGATTTAAGAGTGCCCAGCACTTGTGCTGTGCTTGAGGTTAATAACAGGGAAAATCCTGTGCATGATTCCTTGCTGTAATGACCTGTTTGTACACAGATGGGCTTTCAAGTTATGGAAATGACCCATGACTTATGAAATAGCCTCTTCCTGTTTGCAATGATGCAGTGAAATATTGAGTCATCTCTAATCCTTGAGCCTTCCCTGTACAAGCTCTTTGTTGTTTGCGACCTGTCTGCTGGATTTGGATTGATGATAATGGACAACTGTTTTCACTTGAAATGGTCCCGGTTTTACCAGTTTTGGATGAATTACTGCTCTTTCTTAGGGAAAAGGTTTGATCCACATCAGTGCTGATCTGAATTATAACAGCTTACAGAAAAATCATCTTTGGGTTTGTAGTTAGGTTTGAATTAATGAATTCTTGATTTGGGGGATTAATTACTTGAATTTGCTGTATGTACCTAACTGTCATCCCATAATGAGTCCAGGGATCCACGAAGTTCTGGATTCAGATGGAAAGTACATACTGCAATGCTCCACCAGATTATATTTCACTGCCTTTAGGAGAGAGGCCCTAATGCCAATGAAATCTCAGCAATATGACATCTGACCTTTCAAGGAATGAAATAGAGTAGGTGCCTGAAAACACAACACAAAATCTTTCGTGAAGTATTTCGTTGGCCATTTATCCTTTGTCTACAGAATATAGCAAAGGCTAAGTTAGAGCAGTTTGGATGGCCCTAAGTTACAGTGGCTAAGTTTAGTTTAACTTTGACATAATGTCTTGGCTGAAGAGCTGCATTTCTAGTGGCTGTGCAGACTGCTGGGTGTGCTGCCAAATAGCTGGAGATTGCAGGGCTATGTTGTTGTTGTTAATTCCTTTCTGCCAGAGAGACATTCCTCTTCATCTCTGGGACAATGTCATAAGTCACTTACTGGTCCTGCCCATGGCTGGACCCGGTGTGAACTCATGCATAATGTATATGCCAGTTTACAGCCATCATGCCTTCCTAGAAGCAGCTCATTTCAGCTATTACCCTACAAAGGAGGAAAGAAGGTGGAACAAGCCAAGTCACATCGGTGGGGTAAAAAGAGCCAACAGTTTTCCAGATTTGAAATGCAATGCCTTTAGATATTGACAACTGACAGTTGCTTCATCAAGGCACAGAATTTTGCAAGGTCTTTGACAAGTTAAATACAGATGCAACACGATCCATTTTCTTGTGGAACATTTTAATGGCTATTCTTGGCTTTCCCAGTGGGATCTTAGAGCAGAGATTTGTCACCAGTTAATTGATTTGTCTGAACTTTCTGCCAAAATCAACAAGGAAGGAATTGACAGGACGGACTTTAGAAACAGGGAAGTTGTGACATGTTTAAAGAGAACGCATGCTCAGAGGAGGGTCTACTTCTCTTCCAAAAACCTGTTTCCTATCAGCAAAACAAGCTTCATTCTTTCCTGCATGTGTCTTGTCTCTGCCTTGCAGCAGTGCTACGGAGATGCTTCATCTTGTGAGAAGCCGAGAGAAGGAGATTTACTAAAGAACATCCTTACACATGCTATTGCAATGCCAGTCATTCTATTGAGTTAAGCTAAGGCAAGCATTAAAACAAGCTGAGACTGTAAGGATTAGAAGTCTTTGCAGTTATTACAGGGTCTGTTTACAGACAACACATCCTGCAGCTTCTATGACAAAGGAAAGAAGTACATATTGGTACAATAGTACAGGAAAATATCACCCTGCTGTCTGGTCATGGGTGACATGGGGCAGATGTCAATCTCCTGAGAATAATCAAAGGTGCAAACCTTGAGTGGTTAAAAAATGCCATTTTTAATACTGAAAGATCAAGTTTCAAGCAGCAGAAAATGTGAGGCAGTGCCCAGAGCAGTTCTTTCAGAAATCTAACTAAGCACAAGTAGCCAAGAGTTCACGAACTAACTTAAATCAGTGATGATGCCACTTCTCCCTCCATTCTTCTCCTCACCCTTCCCTGAAACACTACAACCACAAAACCAGCAGCATACCATGTCTTCTCAAGCCTCAATATTCACTCACACATAGAGAAGAACATGGGAAGCTTTTTAAAATCACCTTGACAACTGGTACTAGAACACTATTTAGCTATGAGTGGAATGTCCTCTTACAAAATGCCAAATGGCCTTGTGATTTTTAGGCCAAAAGCTAACAGGTTGAACTGTGAGCTCTTATTACTTCTGTTCCTCCACAGTAAGAATCTGGAGTACTTTAAAAATGCTGAAAGCATGACAGTGATTGACAAGAAAAGAAGGAATGCAAGGACATACTGTGCTGAAGAAATTTTAATTATTTTTGTAAAACAAAACTGATACTGATGGAGGTCCTGCATTTGCAGTTTGAGTCGGGAGCCAGAGCTGTTTTTTCAACCATGACCCTTACAAGCTCTGCCTTGCACCTTTATGTAGGAACACCTAATTTAGTAAAATCCCAAAGTGACTTTAGGGAGAGAGATCCTAAGAAATTAAACACCTGCTTGAACCATTCATGTTTTAACTTTTTCTCAATGAAAGCATGTCTTAATTTTAGTGTGTGCAGTGCATGTGTGAGGCTGTTTCCATAATTTTTATTACCGGATGTGTGCACTGATGGATCTCCAAATCATATGGGTTTGGTTCCAGTTCAGTGTGGGCACACGACCACATTGCCATTGAATTAAGTATCTCTGGTATGGAGTTCATATGAGTTTTATAACAGCTGGTAGCTGGTATTTAATCTGACATAAAGTGAGAACGGCACAGAGAGGAGTAGTTGTAATCACATTAAGTGTGTCAGTAAGAAATCAGCAAAATTTTAAAGAAATTTTAACCAACAGCATGAGTGAAAGCTGGATCTGCACCTTGGGTAGCAGGTTATGCTATAGCTGGTCCGATGCCAAGGGCCCTAACATTGGATTTATCGTGTCATTAAGCCCTGGCCAGAGAGGAGGAGGGTGAACTGTGTCTCTTACAGTGGCCAAAAAAGGAAAACACTGCCACTGGTATGTTCTTCTCAGTGGAAAAGCCAGTGCTGTATGAAAACTGCTGTTGGAGATGATTCAACCATCATCTGTCTACATGTTCAATCTTCAAAATACTCTGTAACTGCACAGAGATGGCAAAAACAATGTAAAACTGCTAACATGTAAAAGCAGGGACTTTTAAGGGTGTGTCACAAGCGTTTGTATAACTACACTTGTTGAACTGAGCTCCAGTACAGTTCTTGTCTGCTTGGATCATTTAACTGGCCAAAGACCAAAATATACCCTTAATATTCCACAGCCACCTATGCCCAGTAATGACAGGGTCTTCCAGTGACATGTTAACTAAAAAAAATTAGCTAAATAGTAGCTGGGTTTTTCTGGTTAAAAGAAAACTAGACCTTCATTATATTCCAAGATAAACTTAAAAAAAAAAAATTACTTTTTTCATTATCTGAACTGGTTATCCGCTATGGTAACTTGGTGCCTGGATAATTTGGATCTGCTAATTTATTGACTTAACTGAAAACACAGCCTAAATCATTTAAATATCAGGCATTGCTTTGTTTTTCATCAGTCTGTTGAAATTTTAAGTAAACTGGGTAAATGTGCTTTGTGAGATTCATGCATACATGGGACATGAGATTGTGTTTACTTCACCAACCCCCACCCTGGGTCACAGTCTGTGAGGGCATACAGCTCGGGGGTGAAATCACCAGCCTCTTGCACCCATCTCCAGAGTGACTACCTACATCCTTACATTACACAGGCTCTAACATCCCCAGTAAAGTGACCACAAGAGACACCTATCTTGCAATACTGACAGTGTAGCTGTTTATATAGAGTATCAACGTTCTAGTGCATTCTGGATTTGCTAACTAACGTGCCTTCATTTACGTGCGTAAGTCAGCACAAGACACAAAACTGCCAAATGTCTTCACCTCTAATGAACACCTACCTGGACACACAGTTGGTTTGGAACAGGACAAAGCAGGCAATTACAGAGCATCTAAACCGACTGCTACAGGGCAAAGCAGCCACAGCCTTCGGGCCTCCTTCTGCAGCTTGCAGGGGGAGCACCTGCTCTCTTCATGTTTACCATCTATGGTGTTCCCTAGAACATGGTGCGTAATAAAACATACAGGCTGTTGTTTTGGCAACAGGGAAGATGCTGCCTCTGTCTTGGATGCTGCAGCTGTGGCTGGAACTCCGGAAAGGGGACAAGATGCTTTTCTTTGGTGCAGTTAAGCACGATGAGTTGAGTGAACCACTCTAAGGATAGGATGGATAGAGAGAAGTGTTTGAAAGAAAGAGCCTAAATTAACAAGGAGTCAATATAGAAACTTTCTGTTCGGTCTAACTTGAAGAGTTCTCTATTGTTGTTGCTGTTTTTTTTTTTTAAGTATTTCTTTATGTTTAACAAGATCTGATTTCTGAAGTTAAGAGCTTTGTGTTTTGAGACATCTGTTTCAAGGGAAAATTGGAGGTGGGTCCACCTCGAAGATCTGCTGACTCCACCAGAGTGCTAATATAATTATACGTGTGTATTACTTCCAAAATGAGAAGGTGCTTGCCTTAAGGTGTCTTGCAGGATTATAATGTGAATTCCTTAGTTAATTACTGGAGACGCTGGTCCTCTGCCCCATGCTTAGTGAATTTGCACTTAGTTGATTTGCACGCTTACATGACAAGAGCAAATTGCAGAACATAAAGATTTGAATGTAAACCCATTGCTAAACTTTGGCCTGGAAGCATCAAGTTGTTCTGATCATTCACAGGTACAGAAGGTGAGTACAGAGGTACAGAGCAATAAAAGGGCAAGGCATAAGAGAAGGACTCATAAAGCACCTCAGCAGAGCTACCCTGTTGAACTGTATTAATCAGTCTGAATTTTGTCCTTTTAAATGCTTCTGCCTTTGCACACTTTGCACTATGGGGCCCTTTATAACAGATGCAGAGCTTAAACAAAGCGTATTTGCAGCTCCACCTATTTATGAGCTGGTGTGTACACTTTGCAGTGTTTCACATAGTGTGAGTGAAACAAACAGGTACCTTTACACTTTCTTATTCCTGCTGGAAGCAGCAAGGGGGAAAGAGCAAAAGGAGAAGCCAGAATTTCTGCTATCAGGAAGAAAATGCAGATAGAGAAAATCTAAAAATATTTTATTTGAGAAACCTACTAATGTGTCTGCTTGCTAATGAGTTTTGCTGTAAATAACCAGCTCATCAATATGGACTTATGCTGCTTATTTGCCGTATTTACTTGGTGGCTGGATAATTCAAATCTGCAAATTTATTGACTTAACTGAAATTGCAACCTAACTCATTTAAAATGTGGGATATATACATATATGGATTATTGTGGGTTGGTTTTATTATGGGGCTAGGTTGTGTCTCCTTTCACAGCACTGAAGTGCTTAATTAGACAGAAACACATAACTTTTACCTTTGTCTACATATGTTTAAAAATATGCTAAGATATGCAAACACAGTATTGTCACATATAAACCCAGCTCAAAGCAGTAACCGGCTGTGACAAGGCCAGTAACCTCTCCCAGTTCTGTCTCACTTGGCATATCTCCAAATGCTGATTCTCATGGTATATCCCAATATACAAGCTGCTCCCAGTGTAAAGACAACAGTTTGGTAGTTCATTATGGATTGTTTATAACTGACAACATTGACTGTATGTACATTTTGAACAAACAGTTCTGTAAACAAATAGGGATGTTAGGCAAGTGTATAATCCTATACCATGCAAATAAACTGTAGCTGGAACTTTTTTTCCTGCTAGCAACTCAAGCAAACAGATTGTAAAAGCAGTTGGGAATTAGCCCGGGACTTTTATGATGGTTGTGAAGAAGAACATTATGAGTAGTTCTGTAATCCTTCCATTTAGGTCAGCCAGTGAATTGTTTTACTGTAGAGTCCGTGGAGTCCTCAAAACGACTGCACCTAGTCTGGCACTTACTGAGGGACAGGCAAGGGCTTTAGGCACGGCCAGTACGGGAAGAAGTCATCGTGCTTGTATCACTTCGTCTTACAGTCTTGGGGAATTGGCTGGCAGGCACAGATCTGCTGCAGCGCCTCTGCTTCAAGGCCATATTCTCTGTCCCCACCATGTCCCCCACACTAATGTGCCACCACTGCACTGATGGGATTGATGAACAGGGTCTGCTCACACCTTTGATGAAAGTGCTGATTGATGTGGACCTTGTGTGGGACCCCTTGGGCAGGGTCTGCAGGGGTGCCATGATTTTAGCCCCGTCCTACCCATTGCCAGCCACTTTCCAACTCCTCAAAGTCTCTGCAGCACAGCCAAGGGAGCTTTCCTTTTCAGTATACTGAAGTGAATACTCTGCTATAACCAAAATAGGGTGGTTTTTCCAAGAACTGTGGCTGGTGGCATCTGCATGCAACTACAAAGCTTTGGGGATCCTCTGGAGATGGATGCAGGCAGGGTATGCCAGCTTAGAAGCCCTCAAGAGCAGCATAAAACGTGTGTAAGTCATTATGTCCTGTTTATTCTGACCCTGTACAAGATGAAGCTATGTGTCATATGCTTAATAGTAAATGGACTGAACGGGTCACTTGGTTTCTCTTTAATTCTTTTAATCTTCTTACAAGATACAAAATAGGCTTAAGTCAAAAACTGTTCCTTAATGTAAAGGGTTGAGGGGGGCGGTTGCCTGCTTGGCTGTATTGTGATGACGGCTGTCCCCTGGAAGGATTGGGTTTGTCGAGCACCGATACTGCTCTCCCGAGCAGGTTTACGCCTCCTTGCATAAAAGCTTCCATAAAGATTTCTGGGAGACAATTGAACGCATAGCAAAGGAAGAGTCAGAATGTAGTTAAACCTCCCAGCCCACAGTAACAGGAAAATCCTGTTTGAAGAATCAGGGAAGAGCCTGTTCTGGATAACAAGAGATAATGTGCTGATAATGCTGCAGCACCACCACCCCCCCCCCCCCCCAATTGGTTACCGCGGCAGCGGTGTCCGGCCCACTGTGGTTTGATATTTTTCAGGGGCTGTCCAGGGTGGGAAAAGGAGAGAACGGTTTCTGGGAAGTGTTTCTGCAATTGAACTAGCCAAAATTGTATTTTAGTGAACACACGAGCTTGGGGGCACTGCAAGAATAATTTGTTTCCCGATCCATGCATGGGTTTTCTTGTCCAGGCTGAAAATTAGAGAGGGAAGAGCTATGTTAGTAGGGAGATGCATAACATTGCAAGCCATCCAGCATGGGAGTGGGAAAGGAGAGGAGGGGTGCCTGTTTTGCCTCCTACTCAAGGTTCTGTGGGTGTTAATGCTGCTGGAACCACAGCTGTGTTAAGTAAGAGTTAAAACACCAAGAGAAATGCTAGAAACTTTCCGCAATACAATACACAAGAAAAGATTTTTCACCGCTATACAAAGCTATCGTTGGGCTAGTAGTGTAAGCTGAACCCCAAAAATGGACACTTTCAGGCAAATGAGAGGAGATTCTTAGCCTAGAATCACATTTCTTCCCAGAAAAATGCCCTAAGGAGCGGTATAAAATTCAATTCAATTAGAAGGTGTTCCTTCTAATCTAAATGAAGCGCTAAAAAGAAAGACACCACCTACCTTATCTATTGATTTTGGGAAAACTACTTTGCACCTCACTGCCAAACTAGGCATTTTCTGATGGACAGGGTTCTTTTGTTAAAAGAGAAATTGGAGCTTTGCTTTTAATTAGAAAACACCAACCAAACCAAACCACCACGCATATATCTTTTAAAAAATGTCTTGCAAATCTTTGTCAACATTTCGGTTTCTTTTTTTTTCCACAATAGACAACAAAGACATTAGTAATTTGCAACGTTGATTTATCTGAAAAAAATATCAAACCAATAGCAAACCTTGCATGGGTAAACAGATTCTTGGAGAGGAAAAAAGCACTGAACATGTCCACTAGAGTAGGGCTTTTGCCTCACATAACAGTCCCACAAGCAAAGCAGCTACAACTTCTAAAGGGGTGCAAAACTGGTTGTGTAACTGTACTCAGAATATATTTATCAGTGATTCACTGTCAGAGCAGAGTGATGTGCACCTGCAGGCATCCATCTCAGGTCTGCTTCCATAAAGACATAAGGGAATGGCTCTGCCTCTTCAGAGCTTGATGTTTATGCTGTCTTTTTTTATTCCAAATTGATTTTTAAAGTGTTAGTGCAAAGACCAGATGCTCCTCTGGTAGTCAAGTCCTCGGTCACTGTGAGCACACAGTGGTGCAGGCTGTAAATTCATTATATAAATCAATTCCAGCATTTCTGGTGGGTTACTGTAAGGTGTGTAACTTCAATGCCATCAGTAAGAAGTAGGATCTGATGGGTTTGGTCTTTAGAACTAATACATTAAAGACCAGCCACCTTCAGTTCCTTCAATTTGGAGTAGATGAAGAGTTATTTGTAAGAATTTGGAAAATAACAAGGAGAGGAGTAGCAGCTACCATGGATTTATCAGGTATAAATTATAACTAGCAACAATTGCAATAAAATTTCTTTCTGTGATAGACTAACGAGACTAATAAATAAGCAAAAAGCTGTAGATATCATCAGATATGTGGACTTCAGTGAGATTTTTGTTGTGGTGCATGTTCATAAACAAACTAGCCGAAATCCCTACAGGGCCAGTACAAATCTGGTTTCATGTCGTTTAAGCACAGAAAGGTGGCTACAGGGGTCTATCCAAGTTTTTGCAGTGTTTCACTAACAATGCAGATGATGGAATAGAAAATACATGCCTGAAGTTTACTGATAGTGCAAAACTGGGAAGTTATAATGAAGGGTGGGATTCAAATTCAAAACAAACTTGACAACCAGAGCAACTTTTCAAGGACTGCAGCTCAACGGGGACCAGCACAAAGTTGGACACTAAGTCATGAACAATCGGACACATAGATAGGCTGAGTAGAAGCTGGTGAGCAGTTGGTTTTCACAAAAGGATCTGTAAAGTAAAATGAATCACAACACACCTTCCATCACTTGTCACACTTTGCAGCTGTTGTCTCTGGCAGAAGTATCAGTTGCATGAATGAGACTGCATTAGGTCTTCACTGTCATGTGGATCTGTGTGCTGTCGCTGTTTGGAGCAGAAACCACAACAAGAAGTCTATAGCTTTCCAGTCTCTTTATTCCACAGAGTTGGCAGACTAGAAATATTTCTAAAAAGGGACTTAGGAAAATCAGATGCATTCTCCCATACCAACTTCAAACATTTAGTAAGCTGGTGCAATGCACAGAAGCCTCAACTCCCCCCCGCCCCCCAAATATCCCACAGCCAGAAACAGCTGTGATGAGAACAGGGGAGGCAGGAGGGGGTGTAATTCAGGTGGCAGCTCCCAGCACAATGATCTGGCATCTACTGCCTCCAGTAGATGCAGGTGACCACTAAAGACACGTGACGTTGTTGTGGTTTAATCCCAGATGGCAACTAAGCATCTCACGCAGCCTCTCACTCATGCTCCTGCCCCAGTGGGACGGGGGAAGAGAATCAAGACGGTAAAAGTGAGAAATCTTGTGGGTCGGGATACCGACAGTTTAACAGGTGAAATAACAGCTGCACACACAAGCAAAACAAAACAAGGAATTCATTCCCCACTTCCCATGGGCAGGTAGTTGTTCAGCCATCCCCAAGACAGCAGGGCTCCCTCACAGGTAACGGTGACTTGGGAAGACAAATGTCATCACTCCAAAGGCCCCCACTTCCTTCCTTCTCCCAGCTCCACATGCTGAGCATGACACCTTATGGCCTGGAATATCCCTTGGGTCAGTTGGGGTCAGCTGTCCTGACTGTGTCCTGCTCCTGTGCACCCCCAGCTCCCTTGCTGGGGTGGGATGAGGAGCAGAAAAGGCCTTAATTCTGTGTAAGCACTGGTCAGGGATAACGAAACCAACCCTGGACTATTAGCAGTGTTTCCAGCACAAATCCAAAACACAGCCCCATACCAGCCACGGTGAAAAAATTCAACTCTACCCCTGCCAAAACCAGCCCACACTTCAGTGTCAAAGGACTTTTTACCAGACCACACCATAAAAAAAAGGTCAGTCCATGACTTGAGCAGAGGCTGGTGATGCCTTTACCTGGGCTTAGAATTAAAAGCCAAACACGGTTAGAGGGGGAAAAGGGATTTTACCTTTAATTTATTTAAGGATCCTCAGATGCATCCAGGCAGGGAGCATCCCACAGAATTCCCCCCCGGGCAATGCACAGAGAAAGCACCCTGGAGAATGCACACCCCCGATGATTCTCGTATACAGTTACAGACCTTGCACATTAGCATATCTATCACAGATTCCCCAGTGAGAGGCTCGAGAGAAGCCCCGTCCTGAGGAACTTTCCCCCTGCATGGGTCTATCTTAGTTTACAGAATGTGTTCTGGAAAGGACCTTGGGTCTGGGGCTCACTGACCCCCTAACTACGAGGCTTCCGAGATGTTTTGTCTCTTGGCTTAAGGAACTTTGGGTCTAAGCCAGTTATCAGACTTAGGGAATTACAAGTATGTGGGCTAAAAGCACTAAGGATCCACAAAAGCTCCATTAAAAGAGTATATGAAAGAGTGTATATAAAAGGGGTATATATAAAAGCAAAAAATCATCATGGCATCACTGGGCTAGCTGCAGTCACATTAAACATGAAAACAACCCAAATACTATTTAACTACATGGAATTTACTCACAAAATTCTTGGGCAAATTCTTCTTGCTAAAGATGGACGAGACCTCGGCTCACCCAAACACTGATTCATATTCACTGAATATGAATCCAATATTCATTGACATTTATCCCATACTTGACATCCATCCCATATTTGTTAACATTCATCCCACATGCATTGAAAATAGTTGTAAAGGGGGATGTTGTTGCAGAAGAAGGAAGAGTTGAGCTCTCAGAACTGAACAGCAGAAGTGTGGGTGAGAAGGGAATGGATTAAATACTGTATAGATAGTTTGCATAGATGGGAGAAGTCGGAGTGATAAGGGTTTACAACTTGTACAGAGGGAATCCTCCTGAATTTGTGTGTAGAAGCAGCATTTCAGTTACCCAGCTTAACGCCAAGTTTTAACGAGCGCTTGCAGTGCCCTGCATAAACGGAGCCTCAGTGTTGTGGGTCCCTCACTGCTGTGGGCACCCCGAGCTGTCTGTGCCGACGGCTGCTTGTGGGCAGGGATAGCCAGGCAGACCTGAAACACCAGGGAATCCTTTCCAGGTTAATTCCATGGTGTTACGTGACTGCGTGCTCTATCAGTGAGAAAGCCAGCTGCCTCCTTGGCGGCTGTACTGCATGATGGATAGCTGGGGGAGTGTGACGTGGTGTGATAGGAGCAGGTTTAGTTAAACGAGGAGTCTTCCCCGTTATCTTTCTGAAAAGCGGTTGACAGAGAGGCTTGCTGGGTTCGCCCTTTAATTAAAAAAAAAAAAAAATATATATATATTCGGCCCAGAAGCAAAATGTTTCCAAAATATAGTATACTTTAGTAAACATGCCTTTAACTCTCTCGATACTAGTTCCAGCTAATCGCAGCTGCTTTCCTTGGAGCTGCCAGCCTGTTTGTAGGGAAGGCACGGAGAGCTGGCCAGCAAAAATGTGAATTATTTATGTTCCTGCTGAAAGCATGAGTCTTGTCACTACAGCCTTGCTTGATTGAATGGATCTGCAGAGACAGTTTCTGTAGCAACCCAGAACCTTGCCCAGCAAAATGTCACCCAGCTAACAGAGAATGGTAATAAATATCTGTCTGGGTAGCTGAAGATGACACAGATGTGCCAGATTAAAATATATCCGGGTTTTGAGTTCTCCAGTCTCCCAAGACCCACCAAGATGTCATTTCAGAAGGTGAGCTGGTGGCATGTCAGCTTGGGTACCAGTAAGTATCTGTGACAACGTGGGGTTTCCAAAGATTACACAAACCTTCCTGGGAATGCGGCAAGTCTTTAGCACCAGGAACACAAGGGAAAAAGTTGCTGGGGTCAGACTTTTAGTGGTAGCCCACACAGTTAAAGTCATCATAAATAAAGATGTGCTTCACAAGACTTATTGTCACATCTTTGGGTGTTATATCCACATACCAAATACTAGGTTTGATAATACTTTCCAAAATATCTCAGACATCTACTTTTTTTTTTTTTTTTAATTGCCATGGTATTTAGTGTAGCTTGACAAAGACAGCAATATTTAGATTCAACAGTTTCTTTCCTATCTATCTTTAGTCTTTGATCTTGGCTCATTGCTGTTTGAGGTCTGTCTGCTCTCCTATAAAGGAGAACCCATAGCAATGAAAATGTTACAGAGACTACAAGCTGCCAGGACTATCTTGCAAAGCTGTGAAAGGCAATACAGGTTAGTACATTTGTCTAGACATACTAAACATATTTTTCACTATGTCCGTATTTGAATTTTTCCTCGTAACAGCAAATGATCTTTTGCTAAATATATTTATCATGTCTTAAGAATTTCTGAGGCTATGAAACCCATACCATATTAGAAAACCTACAATACCCAGAATTTTGTAAGTAAAGAAATGTTAGTAGATAGTTCCTTCATCATGCATCTCCAGTTCAGCTCTAGTGACCAGAAAAGTAAACTGCAATTTTTTGTGCTTCCACAAATCCGCAATTCCCGTGTTTCCTATTTTGACCTTGTGAACAAAATTAGGCTCTCCGCATTCAGAGCAATGAATTACAGGTGCTTAGCTGTAAACAGGAGATAATCCATTTATAAAAAGCTTGTGGTTATTTGGACAGAGGTCACCAAGGTACAACTCTAAAGGTGAATAAAAGTGAGGGAAGCTGCCTGACACCTGTGTAACCTAGACAAGGCGTAATCTGGTTGGCAGACCAGGTTTGGTCTGGGCCTTGGTTTACATTTAAAAGTTTTGCTGATTTAGCAGTAGCAGGATGTAACAACACTCGCCAATCAATACAGCTTTGCCGGCAAAAACCCACAGGTGTGGTTTCAACAGCAAAACATCCTTTGCAGTTCTGCTGTAAACTAAAAAGATAGTTACTACAGCAATTAAATTGGATCCCGTCTCCAGGAGGGTTTACCGGTCTTCTACTGCAGCTACGCTGGCAAACTTATCTAGTCAAGGCTGTTCCAGAAATCAGCTGCTGGAGAGTTCGAGGCTAATGACAGCGGAGCTGCTTTGGAGGCTTGAGCGGAGTGTAAAGCTTTGCACCCTCTGGGAGGCCCACCGAGAAACACGGCCTGCTTCCTTAAGAGAATCTCGGCTGGAGAACAAAGGACTTCAGCTCATACACGGAGGAGTAATTTACATCTCATTAAACCAATATTTAAAAATCGACACCGTGTTTGTTTCTCTAGTGTCTGTGTTTTCCTCTTCCAGACATGTCAAAAAGGATGCATTTTCAACTAGGGTTTTTTTTCACTTTTCCAGAATGAAAAGCAGCAAGAACATTTCACGGTGTCTAGAGATCCTTTCTTCCCTGCCCCTCCTCCCCCCCATATAGCTATGAAACACTTTAACAGTTTAAAGGAATTTTATTAAACTTCCTAAGAAAATTAATCTCATAACATAAACACAATCATGACTATTCTCAACTACAGATGTTTTGGAATGTAAGAAATTCTTGGAAGGCATCTTACCTCAATATGTTTTCTTATGCAGTACTATAATTTCACAACTACCCAGCAAAACTTCCTTAATTATCAATTGCTGGTGGTTCTCAAGTCATACGTGCTATATGTGGGTCTAGTTTAGAGGCTTTTTAGTGGGTTTAATGGTTTTATGCCAGCAAAACCTATATCTGCATCTATAAAAACCCCCGAAACGACCCAAATATCCAAACTTTATCTGACAGCTATGTCAACTGTGATAAGAAGCAGTGGAATACAGCTGCACCAGAGGCATTTCTAGGTAATGCTTTCAGCAAAGCTATGCTTTTGATAGGAGGTTCAAGAACATATGTATGAAGTGTGCTTTTATAGGCATAGAGAAACCCACACTCTGCACACACTGCTGGTACCACACAATTCCTGTATTAATAAACATAAATAACATAAATAATAAACAATTCCATACTAATGAGCAACTTTTCATTAAAGACCCCCAGGACAGACTCAATGGGTATTCTTGTGCCACTCTTAATGAGCTATTTCAAAACTGCTTAGAGCACGGAGTGTTCCCACAACTCACGGGGACTCGGGGGCCTCACGATCAACTTCTCACTACCGACCTGGTGATTTTGCTGAGGTACCACCGGCTTCACATGAAGACTGGTAAAGGCAAACTAATATTACACTAAAACACGAGATCTGCTCAGGCACGTTGGGTGTACTCGGGTCTCAGGAAGACTCTGTGTTCTGGAGGCAGCAAACTGCTCTGCCTCACATCAGGCTCAGTCCTTTCCTGATTAGTAAACAGCAAATCTGAGGGTGGCCTTGGTCCACATGGTATTCTCATCAAGGCTGTTTTGCTTCTATTATTGGTTTTGCTCCTGTAATTAACAGGAACGAGCATTCTAACTTACAAACACGGACGTTGGAGGAGGAGCCAGATTTCCCCACCCCCACATTTTTCCCCTAGCAGCAGAACAGCGTGTTCTGTTTTTGCCAAATAAACTGGGTATACATTATGGCTTGATTCCTGGTACATAATTAATATTCTTCATAGACAGTGTGTCTTCAAACAGCCGGCTAATATTTAGTCTGAGGAAAGGTCTTGCGATCCAAGCTGTGGTCAGCCAGAGACAGAAACTTCAGTTTTATTTTCTTATCTTGTGGTGACACACTGGAAAGGCAAAGTGGTGTGTTCAAAGTACAGCCTTTTGAGGCTTACAGGAACAAACACGAACATGCAATTCAACAGGCAAACAGACGATGCTATTGTATTTCCTGTTCCCTCCCTCCCTGTTTTTCATAAAAGGGATACAAACATGAACACAGAAACTAAAATAAATTTTTGGCCAGATAAAACAATAAGCAGCAGTTTTTATCAGAAATGTACCAGCTTTACGTTTTTATTATTTTTCTGCTATATTTGCAGAGTATATGTGTGTATTTATATATTTATGTAATTTGCACTTTAAACACGAACCCATATGTGTTTTCTGCAGTGTATTTTAATGAAGCGTCCACCCCTTACCTGGTTTCAAATGCTGACAGTTCTCCAGTTGCCACGGACTACGAAGTGTGTGTGGGGGAGAGGAATGGCTACACCTCAAAATGCTTTGCAAGCACATTCACTTCCAAGACGTAGCTTTGGGCAAACCTCAGGACCAAGGAAAGGCAGGTTTTGTTACTTTTCTCTCTCGCTCTCCCGTACTCCTAGCTCTCTCCTGCGGCTCCTGGCTCTGTGTGGACCTGGAAACACCGGCGTGAAGGGTGAAGATTAAAAGGATGGCATGAGAGAAACAGGGAGGGCAGGGGCGCTTGCTAAAACGGACGAGTCACAGCATCACCGGATTGTTAGGGCTGGAAGGGACCTCTGGAGGCCACCTATTCCAACCCCCGCACCAAGGCAGGGTCACCTAGAGCAGGAGACACAGGAACGCGTCCAAGTTTGGAATGTCTCCAGAGACGGCGATTCCACAGACCTCCCACGGCAGCCTGGCACCCTCAGCGTAAAAGTTCTTCCTCATGGTGAGGTAGAACTTCTCGTGCTTTTGTTATGGCCACTGCTCCTGGCCCAATCGCTTCGCAAGCAGCAGAGCAGACCCACTACCCCTGAGAGCGGCCGCTCCCGCCGCCGCTGAGCGAGGGCTGTGTGGGCCGAACCAACGGCGGGCGGGGCGGGCCCGGAGGGAGGCGGGGCTGCGCCGGGCACCAATCAGTGCTCGGGGCAGCGCGGGGAGGCGGGAGGAAGCGGCAGGGCGGGACGGCGGACGCTGCCAATGGCGAGTCTGGACGCGCGTGCGGGAGCGAGACTTGGGCGCAGGCGCCCGTCAGCGGGGAGGAAGGGCGGTGCCAGCCAATCGCAAGCCGCCGTGGTGACGGGCGAGCCAATGGCGAGCGGCGCAGGCGGGGTGCCAGCCAATCAGGGCGCGTCCGGCGAACAAAAGGGGCTCTCCAAGGCACCGGCCCCTCTCCCGAGCACAATTTCACATGACGCAACGGCTGCGGGAAGCAGTTCGCGAGCCGTGCCTGCCGCCGCCATTTTGTGAGCGCGGAGACTGAGCCGGCGGCGGCCCGAGGAGCGGCGGCACCGGCAGCGCAGCCAGCGGGAGCCGCAGCGTGGAGGATGCGGTAGAGAAGCCCAGCGGCAGCGGCGGGGGGGCGGCATCGGCATCGCTCGGCGGCGGCGGCGGGGGATCGCGGGGAGGGGGCTGTCGGTCGGTGGGTCGGGTCCTGGTCGGAGCAGCATGTCGGCCCCGGAGAGCAGCGCTGGCAGCAGCGAGGCCCGGGAGGACGCGTGCCGCGACTACCAGTCGTCGCTGGAGGACCTGACGTTCAACAGCAAGCCGCACATCAACATGCTGACCATCCTGGCCGAGGAGAACGTGCCCTTCGCCAAGGACATCGTCTCCCTGATCGAGGCGCAAATCGCCAAGGTTTTTATATTCCACCGACTACTACTCCTACCTATACTGCTGGGGGGACCGGCGGGGGCAGCGGGGTAGGGCGGCCTGGGGGCCCGCAGGAGAGGTGTGGGGGGAGCCGATCGGCGGAGGCGGGTCAGGGGGACACAGTGGAGCCGGAGGACGAGA
This sequence comes from Mystacornis crossleyi, assembly GCA_013400655.1. Taxonomy (NCBI): domain Eukaryota; kingdom Metazoa; phylum Chordata; class Aves; order Passeriformes; family Timaliidae; genus Mystacornis; species Mystacornis crossleyi. Next base: position 22,709 of record VYZQ01032882.1, on the reverse strand, counting down.
GGGCCCGAGGGCCGGGAAATGGGGCGAGAGACAGAGAGGGAGAGGCGCGGGCGGGGTGGGCATGGCTGGGCTGGGGCGTCGAAGGGGCTTAGGAGGTAGTGCCGGGGGGGTGTTGGTAGTGAGGGGGCGAGAAGAGAGAGCAGGGTTTGGACGGAGTTGGGGGAGGACGGGGGTCTAGGAGGCTGGGGGCCGCCGTGTGGGAAACAGGCGGAGGAGAGAAACGTGTCTCAGCTGGGATCAGGGGGCAACGGGGCGAGGCGGCGGGCGGGGGCTCCTACTTCCATCGCGAAGCTTAAGGCTGCTGCTGCTACTTCTATTCTCCCTCGACATAGGGAGCAGGGGACTCGAGGGAGGGGAGCAGCCCCCACACCACCCTGTTGGGAGTAGGGAAGGGTTTGGGACTCGCCCCAGGAGAGCTGAGGGAGGAGGGCAGCGTGGCTCGTGCTGTGAGCCCCGCGTAAATAGCAGGCACAACATGGCGGCCCGGCAGTGACTGGGCAGCTGCACTTCCTCGCCCTTGGAGCGGGGTTTTCCCCCGACACGGAGCCAGGATTCGGTGTCCGAATCTGGTGTCTAAACTCTTGGATTTAGGCGATTTCGACAGTAGGTGGATAGTGCAGTCGTTAGAGAGGACGTGAATGGGGAGATCTCGTGGAGAGTTGGGATTTTCTTGGGAGGATAGTCTAAAAGGAAAACGAGGTTAAGTTTCTAGAACGTAAATTGTCCGCCTCTGAAAGGCTAAGTATAGTGACTTTTAAGTATAAGTTAAAGCTATATCTCCATTGCGGTCCCTGTGAGAGATTAATTGAGGGGTGGGGTCTCCCTTATATCGTAAAAAAGTTTATGGGTGAAAGGTGATCATCTCCTTCGGTTAGAGAAGTGTGTGTGGTGGTGATGGGGGTTGTTTTGCTCTGCCTCGTTAGAGAAAATTCTGTGGGCTTGGGATAATCTGTTTGGATTTCAGGTGATCTGTGCCCCGACTAGCACTAATGTTGTGTGCGTATTTAATTTATTTTGGCTAGAGAAGTTTATTGGTTGAGGATGTGGAAGAAGAAATTCTCCCTGACTGTAGAAACTGCAGCAGCCTGTAGGATCTAACATGGCGTCTGAAAGGCACATGATATAAAAAGGGAAAGAGGAGGCTCCCTCTGAGCCCAGCCCAGGCAGTTGCAGACATCAGTCAGCCGCTGCACATGCATGGGGGTTTGCAGCACCTTTTTAGCGAGCGTTTTTAGAAGAAAAGGGTTCTTTCAGTCCCCCACCCCGCCCCGTGTTCGTGCCAGCCACCCCTCCCCCGTTGTTTCCCTTGCTCCCTCTGATCTCAGGTGTTAAAAGGCTTTTTTCCTTTGGTTTTAATCGTGGTTTATAATGGTGAGAATTGTACTATCTAATGATGGGGGTGGGAAAGATGTCTTAAGATACTTAATCTATCTTTCTATCAATGCAGGATGTCTTTTTAGTGTGCCACAGACCTCTTCCAGTCTAGTTTTAAATGCTGCCAGTGGCTGAGTTTTGCCATTCCTTGGGGAGGTGACCTCATAATCTAATAGCTCTCACCATTATATCTCCTAAAGGGCAGTGGATTTGTAAAAAAATGATTTGTGATGAATAACAATGCTGTCAAATTTTTTTTTCATTTCTGGGTGATTTAGAACCTGCCCTGAAGTGTGGGTTTTTTTTAAAAGATGTCTTAAAACCTGTATCAATGGTTAGTTTTGCTTAGTTACTGTTTATGACTGTAGTTTATTCAAGGCAAGTTTTTAGTTGTTTCTGGGAAAGTGATCTCCTTTACTAAGCCACTTTTAAAAAGTGTTGCCTGGAGACAGTTTGTTTAGTGTAAAACTTGAGTGGTCTGCTTTTCAATTTAATAAATGGTTCTGAAATGTGTGACTGGTATTATAAAATTTGTAAATAAAAAGTGTGAAATATGTATTTGTCTTCTTATTTACCATTGTATAGTGCAGAATTTGTTTCCAAGACCTATTTTGTATACAAAGTTGCTTTTTTTTTTTGAACAAATTTTTTCACAAGTTTCTGACTTGGGGTTCAATTCCAGATACTATTTTAAACTTGAATCTTTTAGGAAACTAATAAAAAAGAGCCACACATTTCCAACAATAGCTTTCCTACGTTATTTGAAGGAACAGTGGGAGTTTTGTAAAGAAGTCTTAATATTATGCTGATGAGCTCAGAGTTAGTGTTCTGCGTTCTGGTGATTATGCGGCGCCTCCCTGCCTTTTGATTAGTGTCATGTGGGCATCTTTCTTGCTTGGGGGTATTGCAGAGGCCTCCTGAAAACAAAATGCATTCCGGTCTGGGATTCCCTTTTGTGGTTATTGAAATAGGTGCTAGATACCTTGACATAATAAACACTTTCAGAAGAGAAGACTTAAATATTCGAACCATATTTAAGTCATGTTTCTTAAAATGTGACACCTGAATGGCTTATATTTGAAGCAGGGTACACTGCTCAGCTGCTAATTGTGCTCCATAGTTGGGAGTAGGCTTCCTTACCTAGATTATGGTGTTTCCATGTATGATTGCTGTAACAGTCTGATGCGTGATGAAAATGACAGTTTTAAACTTTCTTACCGTTCTTTTGCTACTAATGGTTCCCCTGCATCTCCGATGAGTATAGTGAGCTACTTTCCTATAGTGGTGAAATGGAAGAATATAACTCGGGGAATAGCTCTCGGGCATAGGTACTTCTGGGACAGCTCTTTGTGTCCCTAACACAGCTGACTAAAAGTCAGAAATGGTGTGCTGTCGTTTTTTTATAAAAGAAGGCACTCAGAACTGGAGTGTTTTTAATGTGCCATTGTGCAGACTGCTTCAAAGAAGAAGCCAGTATTCCACAGACATTTTAAATAGCTGCAGATCCAGAGTCTTTTATGTCTGAGACTTAAACGCTGCTTTTTTCTAACACTTGCACATTAGGTTGTTTACAGTTCAGTATTAATGTCATACTGTAAGATTGGATTCTAATGTGCTGCAATTAGTTTTACCTAACTTAGCAGGGTTTTTTTTATCTTTTTATGTACGAAATGCATCACCTGCCTGTTTCTACCTTTTTCCAATGTTTGAAGGCAGTGACGCCTCCCTCTACCCTTCAGCCCCCAACTAACAAGGCGTTCTGTCCTCTTCAATAGTAAGTTTCAGGTCATGGCAAGTTAATACACATTAAGGGTGAGGAAACACTGTGATTGCCCGTGTAAAAATACTATTGAGTGGGTGCCCTCCTGTGAACCACCTTAAAGGGGAAGGAATTGAATTTAAAATGGTGAAGCAATAGCACTTCCCACGCTTGTCTGGATAATGGGCCTGCAAAGTAAGGTGTCATTAATTAACCTAGTAGCCTGTTCTGTTTAAAATGAGCAGTGAGTGAAGTTATTCCGCTTTTATCCTGCTTACCAGATGGTGAATGGAACTTAAAGGATTACAAGTGGATGCTCTTCCAAGGGGATCATGATCAACACACACTGCTTGTGTTGTCTTTCATGTCCTCTTCAACAAGTCTGTGTACTTGGTGATGTTTTTTTGGGACTTTGCTGTGCCTTCTGCTTTGTGAAAGCCACTGGCAGGCATTAAAATCACTTTTATTGGTCCAGTACTGCTTTTTGTAAATTGGAAGTTGCTGTAGCAGTCCAGGGTCACCACACTTTTACCGCACAAACTTGCTATGAGTTTTGAAAAAGGATTTAAAAAAACCCAACCAAAACCAAACAATAAAAAGCAAGCCTCCTGTAGCGAAGCTGTGTCCAGAGTTTGACGACAACCTTCTATGAAAATGGTGATTGCAGTTCCTGAGCTTGTCTGTGCGTTTACCCAGTCGACCATATGATTGAGTTTTGACTGGATTTTGAACTCTGTTCTGACTGCTATTTTGCATGCACTCTGGAAATCAGAATGATCGCCATCTGCAAGTGCCAAGAGAGAATGGGACTCCTTGCTCTATCCATTTGGATTACAGTGAAATAATTACAACCTATTCTGTGTGTAATTTACAAAAGAGCGTGATAATCAACATATAATTTACAGCTACAGAAGTTCACTGACTTGGGCTATTTGCCAGAAGTCTAATTTGTGTTCTGTGAAATCCAGAAAAATGGATCCAGGAGGTTTGGATTATAAACGATTTTTAGAAGTTCCTTGAAGTGCTGACGATGGTTTCCTGCTAAGTTACATTCTCAAGGGAAAGGTTACACTCGATACACTAGTGGCAGTACTGTTTTGTGGGCTTCTTTTTTCCTCCTTTTTTTTTCTCCCCCTTTTTCCAAAGCTTTGGTACGCAAACAAATTAACCTAAGGTGTTCCTTTTTTTTTTTTTCTGTGATAGACCCACTGCATTATACTTTGAGCTGAGTGTCCATTTTTCAGATTAAGTTTTTGTATAAACAAAAATCCCAAGCCAAATCCCTTGATATTTATAGTGGCAACCAAAAAGAGGTCTGTATTTCTGGGTTTGGTAATCCCCTTTATTTGAAAAGGTTAAGATATGTTTTTGTTGTACTAAACTTCTCAGTTTCTTCTTATTACTCCAGGCTCCTGCATCAGAGAAGCTACCCGTTATGTACCTAATGGATTCCATTGTCAAGAATGTGGGAAGAGAGTATCTCACTGCATTTACTAAAAACCTAGTTGCAACATTTATTTGTGTATTTGAAAAGGTATATACACTTTCGGAAAAGTACTGTATTCTAAGCAAAATTTGTTCCTGGTAAAATAAGTACGTGCTTTCAGGTTTGGGTTTTCTTGGGTGGTGAACTATACAAATTGATTGGTTTTTATAAATCTCAGTATCTATACTATGAAAGATTATTCCTTCTGCTGTCAAGCATGTCAGTTAGCTGAAAGATACAAAGTATTACTTAATTTGGTGTGTAAACATCAGTAGCTTTCCTGTCCAGGCAAGATTTTACTGACAGTATATTGATTATTGATGGCTTAGCTGGATGGACTTTTTTGTAATATATAGACCAATTAATTACGAATCGTTGGCTTATTTTTAAGATAGTTACTAGTCCTTATGTCAAGAATAGACTGAGAGTTGGTTTCTTGTGGATTTCTCAAAGCCTCTCTCTCCTGTAGTTAGATTTGTCTGATTTACATAATTCATTGTGCAGAATGAGTGCATAAACTCAAGAGTGTGTAGCGCTGACACTTGGTTCTCTCTTGGTGGTCTGTCAGCTGAAAAAAGTGCTGTGGCTGTGTGGGGGAAGGACTTTAAAATGTGTGACTATATAACTAAGTGTTTTAATTTCGTTCAACATTAACAGTCAACCATATTTTTAATTTTGGCTTTTAATCTTGAAGCCCAGTGAAATAATTTTGCATGTTCCTCAATGAGAAAAGCATATTAAAGTCCAGATTTTGAAAGGGTGGACTTGAATGGATTTAAGTTGGATCAGAAAAGAAGAGTTAACTTCTGTGGTTTCCTGTATGTTATAAGAAAGTGGCATTTCGTAAGAATGAGATGAATGAAGCTTTTACATATTTATCATTACATATCAGTGAGGATCCCAGTACGCTTTATGTATGGTTTTCAGATGTAAAGTACATGATGAAGTAGGGAATAGATTGTTACAATGACTGTAGGAGACTTAAACTCCTGTGTATAGGGCAGATAGAGATAGATTTACTTGGTTTTTTTGGTGTTAAATTGTGAATGCTCTTGTACTGAGTTGCGTTTAAGGTTGCAGCTGAATGAAGCTTTGGATAATAACTAATCTTCAGAGTTTTGAATGTTAACTTGCTACTAAGCTGACCAGAACTACTAATGTACTAATTAAATGTGTAAAGTGGCAATCATTTCTAATAGCTTAGTTAGTCATGTTAAAAGATATGAGTAGAATTCCAGCACAGGCATTGTTACAAATTTGGTTTTATCAGTAAATGGTCACTAAGGTATCTTTAGACACTTGAAGTCAGAACTGTTTGCTCAGTCATTTCTGCACATTTTTGCAGTGAACTTCAGTGAGCCCTCTCATAGAAAATTGTATAGAGGCATCACCCAATTACTAAGTATGAATTACTTTTATTGACGCTCCTGCTCTTACCCAAAAGGAAAATCTCCAAACCTTCCAGAATATTCTGTGTCTAGCTGTAACGTCTTAAAACGGCAGCAGAAATCATCTACGAGGACAATACTTAATGATTGAATTGGAATTTTGGCATTAGGACAGCTGCATGTATTTTATATTCTAATGGTTTTTATTTATTGTTTAATTAAGCCACTCAACTTATGAGATGAACTAAATTTTGCTTTATTGTAAATTTCTAATTAGCTGCCATGAGATAATCCAAACCAATTGTTTGTAAAGAGGTGAAATGAGCCTCTGGTCCTACAAGTAAGCTTGATCTGTGACTCATACATAGATGGGTCTAATTCTGCAGCTGAACTGAAATAATTGACTTCATTTTAGCTAATACTCCTTTTATTGCATTTGTTGGGAACAAAACCCTTCAGTGACTAAATAGCTGAGCAAAACACCTTTTTTTCTGTTCAGAGTTTGTTTTTTCTTGTTTTGTTTGTCATTGTTATACTCCAGCACAAACACTTGAATAATGTATTGTCTCAGAGGCTGTTGCCTTTCAATACTTTTGTTACTGTATTTTTTTCCACAGAAGTTGGGCCAGTAAAATGAGAATTTTGCTAATGGAAAAGTTGAAAGAAAATTCTCAGAGCATGGTAATACACAATAAAATCTTCAAATGGCCTTGAAACAACAATTCCACATTTGAACTTTGTTACTGATCCCATTGATAGAGATGTGTGGTCTGCACTGCTTATAAATTTTGTGTAGCAAGTTCAGTATGTTAAAATGGCAAGATAGAAATAGGAAATGAATGAAATCTTAAGTTCTACAGAAAAGTTTTAAGAAATTGTTCTATATTAACTTAACAAGCCATAGAATTGTTTTATTGTTTTAGGTGGATGAAAATACTAGGAAAAGTTTATTTAAATTACGCTCCACATGGGATGATATTTTTCCTTTGAAGAAACTATATGCACTTGATGTCAGAGTCAACTCATTAGATCCTGCCTGGCCAATTAAACCTCTGCCCCCAAATGTGAATACTTCTAGCATCCATGTGAATCCTAAGTTTTTAAATAAATCGGTAAGTTTTTCTGCCTTGTGTAAGAACAGATGGTAATGCGTGTAGTTTTCATTGTTTGTATGGTGCTTTTTACAATTTAGAATATTAAGAATGAAGTATCTGACCTTTGTAAAACAGGTAAGAGAAATTTACAAATTCAGAATATTTGAAGGGTTTGGTTTTTTTACAAATTGTATTCTAGGTTTTGGAACATTGAGGAATTTATATTACATGACCTACATCTGTCAAAGCAGGCAACTCATAGTGGGGCAAAAAAACCTGCAGTTTATGTTTATGCTGTACAAACTAAATCCCGATACTGGATCATGATAACACTGAAAGGAGATGGATTTAATTGATTTCATTAGGATTTTAAATATAACTTTTCTTCGTTTTGTTTTTAGCCAGAGGAATCTAATGCACCTACCTCTGCTGTCACTTCTGGTGCCTCTACTCCTCCAGCTGTTCCTGAAATACAAAAGAATTTGACACAGGAGCAACTGATAAGGCAGCAATTGCTTGCAAAGCAAAAGCAGTTGTTAGAACTTCAGCAAAAAAAACTAGAGCTGGAGCTGGAACAGACTAAAGCACAGTTGGTGAGTAGGATAGTTGATAAAACTTTCATAGTTGGGTGTCTTTTGGAGAGTACTTGGCTGTACTGGTAAGTACAGTACATTGGTTTTTTCTCTGTTAGGCAAGTGTAGCTATTTTAGGACTACTAGAGCAATGCAGGATGATCTGGGATTCCTGGACAGTTTTTGTTACCATATAACCTTAAGTACTACACTTGAAGATTTAAAAAAAAAAAAAAAGTTCTTGTGGTTTGGTTTGGTTTTAATTTCTCTTCAGAATGGTGCTGGACTGTGATCGTCATCCTTCATCTTTCACCTCTTGCAGCTGACAGTGAGCTGGACTATTTCAAATATGTTTGTTCCTAAGGAACAAGGGAGCCTGATTGTTTGTAAACAAAGTCAGTTTCTTGCTTTGATGTTGCTCTTGGGCTTTACAGCAGTAGTTGGAAGTCTTGCTGAGTTGGCAGTTGACAATACAAAATAAAGCATCTTTGAACTGAAGTGTGAAAATAGGATACTTGGAAACTGAGTTGCCTGGAGCATGTGGAATATATAGGAAGGCTAGCACTGTAACTGGAACGTGTGCCAAAGTTACGTATTTTGCAATACCGACTTTATATCCTGATCTTGCATTGTATTTGAATTTGATCTTTTGTAATGGTACTGCATTATTTTAGTGCTTGTAATTAGCAATTAGTGGGTCAATTTCAGTTAAATAGCTGAAGCTCATAACTTTCAAGACATGGCTATTACAATTTTGTTTTTGAGACAGAATATTAGCACCTCTGGGCAGGAGTTGTGGCATACAGATTAATGCTGTATTTTTTCCAATTTCAGGCTGTATCTCTTAGTGTTCAGCAGGGATCATCTAGTATAGCTTCAGTTCCAGCACCTTCCAAGCAACACATGTCTCCCACACCTCATATGACAGTAAAACCACCTCATCAGACTGCTGTGCAATCTGAGAAAAACAAACCATCCCCAAGTCCTCCACTTCATGATATCAAAATAGTAAACAGGGATCCTCGGCTTAATAGGATGAGTCAACATTCTTCTCATGCTAAAGATCAATCTCACAGGAAAGAATTTTCACCGAGTGTGACCAGTCAGTCTGACACCAAGGCAAACAAAACAGCACAGGCTGAAAAACAGAACTCAACAAAGTCAGAAAAATCAAAAGCAAGTGAAAAAACACAGAAGAAAGAACTTGAACAGTCCAAAGCAAAATCTAAATCGCCATCCCCTTTGAAAAATAAACTGCCTGATACTAAAGATAGTAAAAGCCAGGAATGTGAAAGCACTAAGGTTTCTGACATCAGTAAGCGGGATCCAAGACTGAAAAGACATCTTCAAGATAAGTCAGAGGGGAAGGAAGAGGAGGTCAAAGAAAAGAGGAGAAGTACAGAGAAGAAGGAAAAGGAGGAGCATAAGACATGTGAACATAGACTGGTGGGGAGCAGAAATAAAGTGATTAACGGTGCTGTTCAGAAACAAGACACAACTACAGAGGAGTCAGAAAAACAGGGTGGAAAACAAGGAAGATCAAGTAGTAGAAAACGGTCACGATCACGCTCTCCTAAGGCAAGATCGCCATCTACACATTCTCCAAAAAGACGAGAGAGGAGATCACCGAAAAGAAGACTTCGGAGTTTATCTCCTACTTCATCAACTCCTAAAATTGGAAAGATACGTCAGATAGGCCCTAAGCAGTCTCACGTTGAAGAAGGTGCGCAAGCAGCAAGAGATGAAAGAAATTCTAATAAGAGAAATGTTAAACAAGAGGTGCGTGATCCAAGGAGATTGAAAAAAGCCCAAGAAGAAAGACCCCAAGAGACAGCCACCCAGCATTCTGCAAAAGCTTCTCCAGATCCAAAGGAGAACGCAGAAAACTGGCAAGGATCCAAATCAGGCAAGAGGTGGAAATCTGGTTGGGAAGAAAGTAAAAAGTAAGTTACTATCTTTTAAACAACTTCTGTGTGAAGTCAGTGGAAATTCTCCTGTTGGCTTCAGTATAGTTGACTTTGGGAGGCAGTGTTCAGATTGTTAAAATTGATAGGTTTAGCTTGTTTCTACTAGTGAAATACAGAAATGATGCATACGTAGATTCTAAGGTGATCGTGATGTTTTGCCATGATCAGTAGGAACCATTATGTCCTGAATAACAAAATAATCTATATTTTACATATATTCTTGTTTTCAGCTCACAGCAGAATGATGAACACCAAGCACTTGTTAAATCCCCTCACCAAAGACACCGGGAAAACTGGCCTGCTAGTAAAGGAATTTTATCACCCCGAGCACCAAAGCAGCAGCATCGGTTAAGTGTGGATGCCAATTTGCAGATTCCCAAAGAATTGACATCTGCAAGTAAAAGAGAATTACTTAAGAAGGTAATGCTAATAAATCTGTCTTCATAGAAATGTCCCCGGTATGGGGTTTTTTGCTCTCTTTTTGGAAGTCTAAATTCTAACTTTATATTACAGGCTAATGACCGCTTAACATCTGGTGAAATAACACAAGATGAGTTCCTCATGGTAGCTCATCAGATCCGACAGCTGTTCCAGTATCAGGAAGGAAAGCACAGATGTAATGTCTGGGATAGCCCTACAGAGGAAAAATGTGGTTTAAAAAAGAAACCTCTTCTGTCGGATGCAGAATTAACATACTACGAACATAAAGCTAAACTAAAAAGGACACAAGTTCAGCACTCATTGTCAAGGCTCGATCTGTTGGATCCTGATGATATTTTGGATTATCATATACCTGATGCATTGCTTTCTGGAATAGAGTGTGAGCAGGCAAAAGCCAAGCGTGGGGTGCAGTTTGACAGAAAAGAACCATTTGCAGAAAGATCAAGGAGACATTCTCCTGTAAGTGGCACTACAAGACCTTTTGCCGAAAACCTGTCACCACTTGAGAGTCGACGAAGGCTTGAAGACCAGCGCGCTGCTAAAGGAGCAAGAGGTTCTGATCCTTACGACAGCTGGGGAGAATCGGATGAATTTAGAGATGCTCTCAGACAACAGGGGAAAAGTACAGCGGAGTTCCAGAAAATAGATGGAGATGCACTCTGTAGGTTTGATAATCGTGAAGAAAGACAGCTTCTTGGGCAAGCTGGTATGTGATTTTACCTTATTTTATGTCTCTTAAGTAATTGACAAAATATTAGCGAGTGGTTATGTGATCTGTTCTGGTTTTTTTAGGTGTTCGAGAGGAACCAAGGTCGCCATTCAGTGAACGTTTCAAAAGAGCTAGGTATGAAGATCCAGAGAAAGCACCATTTCCAGAAAGTCCAGGATCAAGATTTGGAAGTATTGAAGCAAAGCAGAGGATAAGCGCACTGATGGAAGACAGACCTCTGTTTGATGGCTCACCTAGACCGACTGCTGCAAGGGTTGGGGTAGATGGACAAGGAAGTCCTTTTGTTGATGGTCCTGCTGCTGGTTCAAGTTCCAGAATTGATGGGCCAGCTGGGCAGGCTGCTATGAGATTTGAGGGGCCTTTGGTGGGGGCAGGTGCATCTCAGTTTGATGGACCACTGGCAGGAGCAGGGGGAGCTGGAGCCCTAAGATTTGATGGGCCACCAGGGCAGCTGGCAGGGGCCCTGAGATTTGAAGGCCCCCCAGGCCAGGTTGGTGGAGGAGGTCCACTGCGGTTTGAGGGACCTCTTGGGCCTTTGCGGTTTGAGGGGCCTGCAGGGCAGCCTGTAGGTGGTCCTAGATTTGAAGGACCTGGAGTTGGTCTCAGGTTTGAGGGTCCTCATGGTCAGCCTTCAGGTGGTCTCAGGTTTGAGGGACCTCATGGTCAACCTATGGGGCCTCGGGGTCAACCAGGGGGTGGTCTCAGGTTTGAGGGACCCCATGGTCAGCCCTTGGGGCCCCATGGTCAACCAGGGGGTGGCCTCAGGTTTGAGGGGCCACATTTACAGCCATTGGGGCCCCATGGACAACCTGGAGGTGGCCTCAGATTTGAGGGGCCACATGGTCAGCCCATGGGGCCACATGGACCATCAAGTGGTGGGCTCAGGTTTGAGGGGCCGCACGGACCATCAGGTGGTGGGCTGAGATTGGACGGACCGCGTGGTCAGCCGGGTCTAGGCCCTAGGCTGATTGATGGACCGGTACACCAGGGAGCTGGTGGACTTAGATTTGATGGTCCTCTTGGTCGGGCTGGTCCGAGATTTGATGGCTGTCATGGAGCTGGATTTGACGGTCAGCCTGGACAGCTGTCTCTCCTGCAGAGATTTGATGGAATTCATGGACAGCCTGGTCCAAGGTTGGCACCTGGCCAGCAGGCACAAGCAAGATTTGAAACAGCCATACCTCAAAGATTTGATGGACCTCACCAGCCAGCCTCTAGGTTTGACTTGCCCCTTGGCCTTCAGGGTGCACGTTTTGAAAATGTAGCTAACCATCCTGCCTCAAGACTAGAAATGTCACCATACGGACAAGGTGGTCCGTTTGTTGAACATCCTGGCCAGGGCTACAGTGGACCAGCTCATGGAATGCAGTTCCAGAGACCTGACCTGTTTGATGGTTCACCTGGACCAAATTTCAATGGGCCAGCTGGCCCAGGAGCACAGAGCTTCCCACTGAGAGCAGCTGGACATTACTTCGAAGAAAAAGGTCTTCAGGGTCCTCAGTATGGAAATTTCAGTAATATGCCGATGGGAAGTAATCAGGTAAGAGATGATTGCATCAAATAGTTTGCTTGCGGAAGTGTTTTTGGGTAGAGAACTAGCAGTTTTTCTTCCTGTAAAAATGGAGTATTTTTCCTGAAGAGTTGGCAGGCTGAGAGTTGGTTTCAAACTAAAAAAGTCACCAGATAATTTAAGAAGGACATGCATTGCTTTTTTTTTTAAGAATTAGACAAAATAGTGGATCTCAGCAATCACTTCATAGTTCAGAATACATCTGTGAAATTGTTATTTTTAACGTGAGAACAAAACCAGGTAATTGGAAGCCTTTGGTATTTTCATTAAATTTTAACAAAAGTGAATTCTATATAAAGTGTGAAAGATAATGTAATTAAGTGAAGTATACATGATTAGTTTTTCTAAGAGGTGTGAAGTTAGACTGGACCAAAATAGTTGTCTTTTTGCAGCTGTTAGTACTGGTGACAAGCCAGTTTTAAAGAGATACCCATAACTTGGGGGAATTGAGAAAGATACGGCCACTGTTGAACTTCTTTGCTCATCTGCGTTGTTGTCTTTTAAAATTCTCTTGGCACCATCTTGCTTTGTCAGTTCAGTTGTCTTTGCTGTTGCCTCTTGGAAATGCTCTCTTCAAAAGGGGAAAAATGATACTTTACGTTGGTGAAACTGATGTAATTTTTTTCAATAGATTAGAGATTTTAAAAAGCATTTTTCATTTGGGGGATAAAAATGGAATGTGAAGAGTTAATTGATTGTACAAAAGCAGATCATGTGTCCTGCTGACCTTTAATGGGATAAAGTTTTAAACGGTGTGTAAATCCAGAAAGCAGCCAGTTAGAAAAAAAACCCCAAATATTTGTATTACAAGTGTGTTACAAAGACTGTTTTTCTGCCTACAGCTTACTGAAGTTGATGCGCTGAAAAGTCTTGCTTTCAAAATGTGTCTGTAGTGAATGTGGTTCAGTTCTTAGATAAGAATTAATCCTGGCGTTTGTTAATAGACATTTATTCAATTTCCTTGAATTTCTTGTGGAGCTCTGTTTTGGTGAACAGGAGCAATTTAAAAGGAAGTACTGTGTTTGGAAAATGTGATTGCTAAGTAGAAGGAAAGGTATTGAAGGTGCTGTGGGGTTTTTTTGGTTTGTTTGGGTTTTTTTTTAGTATTAGGCAAAATGAGGATGTGTTCTGAATTTTCCTAGTGGAAAATGAAAATGGGGGAAAGATGATACAGTCATTTTTAGTCCTTTTCAATACCAAACTGACGTGGTTCGCTCCTGGAAGGAGTTTAATATACGTGGAATTAATGAGTATTAACTTCTAGATGTTAATAATAAAATGTGAAAAGTAAGTTTATATTCACATTATTATACAAAGAATACATAAAATGTTTACTTTCACAGGTTTCTCTCATGTCTGCTCAATCAGGACCTTATGGCCAAGGTCAGCAGTATTTGCCAAATCCTGGAAGTTTTGTCCAGAACCCTGCAGGTGTGTAGCAATAGAATTCCTTTTATTTCTTTTGGATTGCCCGTTCAGTGGTGGCCACAAAAATGACCTTTTTGTAATGTCCTGATTACTAGGTCTGTGTGGATTGCAGGAAGCCGCCTCAGTGAGGTGGCTGTAGATGAGGTTCCTGTAGCACCCTCATCTCTTAAGGAGCTTCTCTCAAACATTGAAGGCTTTTGTTTTCATTAACCACGTGTTTTGGTATAAAGTTGTGCTGAAAAGCCAAAAAATAGTTTTGATATGTTTTTCTGGAAGGCACCACTCTGTAGATCTAGCTTGCTTTGCTGGGGTATGCAAACATTGCCAGTGTATGAGTGGTTAGTAGTGAAAACCTTCAAAGATATCATAAAAGGTTTAACTAGGTGATGAAGTAGATTGATTGTGGTGAAATATATAAGTATGACTCGAGGACAATACTGCATTTCAATAACCACCATCCAGCAGAGAGCTGGATGTGGTTGGGCAACCAGCTTAGATAGCACATTGGAATGCATTATGAAGGAAGGGAAAATCTTGTTACAAAGATTCCCTGTTGCAAGGGAAAAAATTAGCCAAACGCTCGATAAAGCAGGGAGTTGGTAAATAATTTGAAACAAAAAATGAAAGAAATGGGAGGCAACAGGAAAATTGTGTTGTGAAATATACTGATAAAAGTGAAGTCGATTTCTAATGCTAACCGTTTGTCACCTTGAATGTCTGTGTTCTTCCCCAGGAGCCCTTCCCCATTCATATCCTGATAACCACCTTGGACAGGTTGATGTGAATGAATTGTTTGCTAAACTGCTGAAAACAGGGATCCTCAAATTGTCTAAAACTGATTCCACTTCAGCACGTATGTAGATTCATTATGTTCTAACTATCCAATTTATCCACAGCTAAAGTGTAAATCTAAGTATACAAACTTCTGTGAACTCGTTTTTTGGTTTTTTTTTTTTTTTTTAACGGAACTTTATTTTTTGGGAAGGAATTTAGTTCATGTGATTGAGTAGATTCTTAGTATCTTGTGTAATTTACACTTCAGCTATCCAGAAAAGTCAGTTTTGTCTTTGGTGCTGTGCTTTCGTAACTTGTTCTTGATTATAATCAGGGTCTTTTCATCTTCTGAAATATTTCTGTATCTATGAAGACTGAATTTTGATGCCAAACACTGAGGTGAAATACTGTTTTCCTCAATTGAAATTCTGGCTTAGTTTCTTTTATGCTTCTTTTTAATGGTGTTAGAGGATGACTGACTTAGGTGTTGTGCACTTGTGTTTTACCATAGTCAGATTGTATTAATAACATTTGAAAAAAATAACTTTCAAGAGTGTATAATTTATTTCTGATGATGTACTGAAATTTTGGTAAAATAATATCTCTATGGTTTCTAGAAGCGAATGAAGCATCAGCCCAGCCGACTGCAGAGGAAGAAGATGATGATCAGAATGAAGATCAAAATGTTCCAGACCTCACTAACTTCCTAGTTGAAGAACTTAGACAGTGCGTATAGTAGAATGGGTTTACGGTAGGAATAACAACATGGCAGTAGCTAGATAGTTCATCCAAGGCATTTAAAAGCTTTTGAAAGATTACCTGTCACTTTGTGATTCAGAGGAGGTTAAACCAATGAGTGCGTTTGATGTCAGCCTTGTTGAACTTGAGAAAGAAAAAAGACAGAAATTTTAACATGGGAAAACTTAGCTTTATGCAAAGGTGCATGTTGTTACTAAAGCACTAGGGTTGTGATAGGTAGTGAAGCCGAGGCCTGGGCTGCATCAAAAGCCAAGTGACAAGGAGGTCAAGGGAGGTGATTCTCCCCCTCTGCTCTAGTGAGACCCCACCTGTAGTGCTGCTCTGAGGCCCCAACACAAGAAGGACATGGACCTGTTGGGAGTGAGTCCAGAGGGGGCCATAAAGATGATGAGAGGGCTGGAGCACCTCTGCTGTGGAGACAGGCTGAGAGGGTTGGGGTGGTTCAGCCTGGGAAGGAGAGGGCTCCAGGGAAGCTTTATTGTAGCCTTCCAGTACCTAAAGGGGACACAAGAAAGGCTGGAGAGGGGCTTTTCACAAGGCCATGTAGTGATAGGACAGGGACAAGGGCAAATGGCCTTATGCTGAAGAACAGATTTACTGTAGATAGTAGGAAGAAATGTACTGAGAGGGTGATGAGGTGCACTGGCACAGGTTGCCCAGAGAAGCTGTGGTTGCCCCATCTCTGGAAGTATTCAATGCCAGATTGGATGGGGCCCTGAGCAACCTGGTGGAAGGTGTCCCTGCCCATGGCAGGGGGATTGAAAGTAGGTGATCTTTATGATCCATTCCTACCTAAACCGTTCTATGTTTTTAATTTTGCCACTTTGGTGGTAGCTTGTAAAGCTGGGCCGAATGAAGGCATCGCTATTTGTGCTTTATTAAGTGAGAAAAGCTAGTAGGAATGAGACACAACACTAACACCTTTCTTACAAATCATTTATAAGAGCCCACTGGTTTTCGAATGTTTAGGCTGACTGTGCTATGAAAACCAGGACAAATGTAGTCATTATGGTGTATTTTTAACTTGGAGTAGATGCATGCTTTTCCCCTACTATTGTAGACAAATGGAGCAACTTACTGAGAAACTTCTTATTGTCTCTTTTTAAAGAAGTGCTAAGATTTATTTTTTATCTCTTTTTGTAGGCGTTACGATAGTGTTATAAATCGACTGTACACTGGAATTCAGTGTTACTCCTGTGGAATGAGGTTCACTACTTCACAGACAGATGTTTATGCAGATCATTTAGATTGGCATTATCGCCAGAACCGGACAGAAAAAGATGTTAGCAGAAAAATTACGCACAGGAGATGGTACTACAGTTTGACAGTAAGTAATGCAGTATTTGTGTTGATAAATTACAGGCTGGATTCTGTTTTACTTTGCGTGTGCTGTAGAATTGCAAATGAAGTTTGCATAATCACAGGAGTTGGCAGTGATAAACAGTGATGTCTTAGATACTTCAAGTAGTCCGCAAATGCCTGTCAGGATACAAAAGGCAATTGTATGATGAACAATAAACAGTTTAAAGTTGCTTATTGCACTGTTTTCATTCCACTGAGAACGGAATTTGAAGGATAGTGATCTTTTTGGGAAAAGAGTTTTTGAAGTGAGAGTACACTGTGCTAATGCTGCATGTGAAGAGTATTTCAGTTTTAACAAAATAAGATTTATTAAATACAATACTTTGGGATGTCTGAGTGAGAATGAAAACTTTTTCCTTAGGACTGGATTGAATTTGAAGAAATAGCAGATCTAGAGGAGCGTGCTAAAAGCCAGTTCTTTGAAAAAGCTCATGAAGAGGTTGTGTTGAAGACACAGGAAGCTGCGAAAGAGAAGGAGTTTCAGAGTGTCCCAGCTGGACCAGCTGGAGCGGTCGAGGTAAGGTTCAGCTTGTCAGATAACAAGAATCTAGTTATCAGCCCATATAGCAAGAATCGAGTCTTTCAAAGGGTTGTACTGTATTCTTGTTATTGTCTGTAGACTGGAATCTTGTACTTGACCCTTTGTGCAGCCGCTCCATAGGTCATGTAGTTGTGTACGTACTGGTTGCTTCTCAGGGGTAGAGAATAGTATAAACCGCCTTAAAATAGTATAAACCTTGTCCTTTGATGGTGGTTTGTCATTCAAATAACTACAGGGTTTACTGGGTTTCTGGTACTTTCAAACACAAAAGTTCATTTTTGGTAGCAGATAGGCATCAGAACAAAGAAACATCACAATCTGAAGGTAACCAGTTGAGCTGTATTTTGGTAGATGAATTGGTGTACAACAAATGTTAGAATTACACTTTAGTTTTACATGCTAAACTAGCTATGAAACCACAAAGGCCTTTTTTTTAAATTTTAAAAAGTACCTTTTGTGCTTTGTTTTCTGAGTTGATAGTTTTTCATAGAAGTACTAAAAATGTTAGTACTCCATCTAAAAGTTCTGCCTTTTTTGACTTGAAATTGCCGGTTAAGGAGGAAGAATGAAGATAATGCCATAAATAGAATTAGTTAAATTGCTGTAATGGATTGTCTTACGTGACAGTAAGACTGCATTACATTGTTACAAAGTGCTTTGCAGACTCACTAACTAAAAGGGCAAAGCTTACCTTTCTCAAGTGATGGAGTATTCAGGGCCAGAGGGTGATCCTTTCTCTGTCTGCAAACCATACTCAATTTTTAATTAAGATTTACTAATTATTAAAGTGATTTTTAAAGTGTGGAGAAAAGATCATGTTCTAGGCTTAATATACTTACCTTAATTTAAAAGAGCCTTGTTTGAGTCTTACTAGGTTCTTGAATTGTGTGTTTGGTAAATTGCAATAGCATCATTTCTCTCTGTTACTCCAATAACATTTCAGAGCTGTGAAATTTGCCAAGAACAATTTGAACAGTATTGGGATGAGGAAGAGGAAGAGTGGCACCTGAAGAATGCTATCAGGGTAGATGAAAAGGTAATCTGATCTTACTTACATGTGATATGCATTTGTAGTAAAATCCCTGAAGAATTACAGGAAAAAAAACAACAGGGGGAGGTAGCAAGTGCCCTTTTTCTCCTGAAGGATTCCTATTGTAGTTTTCCTGGCTTCCAAATACATAAATATCTCTGCCTTTGGAAGGGTCTGCAATCCTGGTGTCATTGCTATGGGCTCACTAGCCCTCCCTTACACTGCAGTGCCCAAAGAAAAATGGATGTCCCTATCGGTTCAATTATTTCTGTATGCAGCTGTGCACAGATAATTCCCAGCACTCACCAGGCTTCTTTAACTCACAGCACTTAACCAGCCTTCTGTATGATAACATTTCCTGAGTAAACATGCCAAAATCTTGTCTCAGGTATATTTGACACCATACTTAGCCTGCTCAGACTATAATTTTTCTAGATTAATTGTGTGATAATGTGTAATTGACACTGTTCAGTTCATTATCAGTGATCCTGTTGTAATTTCTTTTTACCTATTTAAATGTACAACAACTTTTTTTCAGATTTACCATCCATCTTGTTATGAAGATTACCAAAACGTAAGTGAATCCTTCATATTCTTTTGAAGTATTTTGCTTTCAGTTTGTTTGCTTGATTTCTTGACTTTGCAGGGAGCAGATGTGTTCAGAATGTGCTGCCCATTTCTCTTGCCTAAGACTTGGAGGCCTTGGGCATGGCACATTTATAATACAGAACTAGCTGAGATGCATTTCTGGTTATGATGTACCATGACAGCTTGTGTGCCATAAAGCAAAGCCATGGTTTGATGGATTTGTTGTAGTCATGTAGACATGTAGTCTTAGGAATTTGTAACAATGGAGTAGATGGGTATTGGTGTGTGTGACATTTTTAATGCTTTGGGAGTTACAATTGCCCTGAGGGCAGATGGCAGGGAACAATTCGTGGTAATGTGTTAAGCATTTCATCACTGCTTGGTGATATCTTTTCAAAGGAAATGGAAGAAAAGTAATGCTACTAAAAAAATTAATTTGTTTTCTAAGAAGTTTGACAGAGTAGAAGTTTGGATTTTGAGTGTCTGACCATCAACGTACTTGCATTTGGAAAAAGGGCAAAAGGAGTAAGAAGCTAAAAATGGTTATTTTAGTGTGTTAATGCTACATTGACTTTGACTTTGCAGACATCATCCTTTGATTGCACGCCATCTCCCAGCAAGACTCCTTCAGAAAATCCACTAAATATAATGTTGGACATTGTTAAACAAGAAACAGAAGAGTCCTGTGACTCACCTAAAATTAAAGAAGAACCTGATGACACCCCTCCTGCCTGTGCAGAAGAGAGCACACCTGCATCTACAGAAATAAAAACAGAACCTGAGGAGTCTGTTTAAATATAAACTGCGGTGTGTTTTTTGTTTTTGTTTTGTTTTTGTTTTGGGGTTTTTTTTTTTTTTCCTTTTTTTTTTTACAGAAGAGCTGCTGTGTTAATTCTGGAAGGCAAATACTTTTTATATGAATAAAAATGTCCAACTGAGGCAGGGCCTCAACTACTGTTTGGTTAATAAATACATTTTTGTATTTGAAATTTCTTATTGCCTGCACAGTTTCAGGTGTCATTGTGTGAAAGTTCTGTAGATGCGTGAAAATTTAATGGTATATGTAAAAATGTAAAATTTTCACTTGTTGAAATGTAAATTATAAATAAAAGATATTTTTGCTATATATGGAGTGTAATGTTTATGCACACCATCAAATAAAGACAGTGTTTCTGTACTTTTTTCAGTTTAAAATTAATTAAAATGAATTTTTGCTTAATAAGATTCTGAAAAATGAAAGCAAGTCTCTTCCTTTAGTTATCCCATAGGTGGGTTATCAAGGGAAGGAGCTTCTCAGACAGGCCTAGATTCCTTGTCTTTTTAAAGTTATTTGAACAAACTTACATATCCAGATGTTAAAAAAAATTACAACAACAAAATAATAAAAAATCCACAAAAAAACTCACAAAAAGGCAGTTCTGGGTAGAAGGGGAAAATTTAACAAACCACTGGAGTGCTTGATTGTGGTGAACACAAGTGCCAACAAAAAAAATTAACAAACCAGGATGCCTGGTAGTAAAGACATTTTTAATGATTTTTTTTTTCCATTAGTCAACACAAATTTAATAAAGCTGGATTTTCTTTACGTTACAGGGGGGAATGAATGTAAGAATGCTCATTTGAAACATGGTTAACATTTTCTTTTTTGTTGCTTATGACTGGATTTAGAGATGGTAAACCAGATATCCTGAGATGTTAATATTTCTTAAATGTTATAAATAAAACTAAGCATATATTTGAGTGTGAGTCTCTTCCTTTCAATAACGGGTCTGTGTGGCTGGTACGTTTGTGGGATTGGAAATAATGTTGTGTGTTTCAGGATGCATTTGATGTTTTATTCTAACTCTTGCTAGTTACCGTGTGTATTTTTAACTTGCTGGGAGCAAGACAAAAGCTGAAATAGTCGGAAAGCAGTGTCACAGTCCTAGCGTGTTACTCTTGCAGTGGGGATACTTGGGAGTCAGAATTCACCCTTAGTGTGTAACTAGAAATAATGAGCAGTGCAGGAGCTGTTGGCTGCAAAAACTTCTTCCCATGTTGACACGCAGGCTTCATGCAGTTTTTAAGATGCGAATAATACTTGGATTCTTTATTAAGGTTGGAGCTTTAGTTGTGAGCTTGCCCTGTTCTAGATATCAGCCTTAAAAATGCTGTTTCATTAGAGACAGTCCAGAGGAACAAAAATCCAAAAAGGACCAGGGTGTGTCAGTCCATAGGGGTGGTGTGTGTGGCTGCTGGCTGTGCTGTGGGGAGATGCTCCTGTGTAGTTACTGCAACCTCTTCCTGAAGTAGGGATGTGGCTTGGTCCTCTAGCCCAAATATGCTGCTTTGTGTCCTGGAATACTGCAGACTTCTAAATCACACCAACTGAAGTTCAGAGGAGAGTGAGCAGAGACATGATGTCTTTAAATACGTAGAAGGCTGTTAAGAAAAGGGAACAAATTACTCTTGTCTGCTGGAGATAGAACAAAACGAGACCTGTAAGTTGCAGAGATAGGCTTTATGACAGCTCTCTAATGACAAAGATAATTAAGCTCTAAATGGTCCATTAAGTTCACTTGGTCCATGTAATTATCACTGCACACTTGTAAATCTGGCTGGGAAGGGTTCATCCTGCCTGGAAGCAGGACTCTGGAAATGCAGGGTCCATTTCTCCCCCGCAGCAAAGGAACCCGGCTTACCCCCGGGGCACCAGTTGGTTTTGATTAAGGGAACTGAGGAGCCAGGATCACGTCAGTGTAGGAAAGAAGAGGGTTAAAGATTCCCACAAGGTGACTGGAGTCCGGTCCTCCAGAGCGCAAGCTGGTTCAATACCTCTTGGTCAGTGCATCTCTAACTGAGGGGTTCAGAGATGAGATCTGGAACTTGTTACATTTCTCCTGGGGAAGGCCACCAAGGCTGTAGGCCAGGGCTGCCGAAAGGCGCAGAAAGCCACGGGCAGCTGCAGCGCAGCCCGTGCGGCCGGAGCCTTCCCGCTCCCTCGCCGCGGCAGGGCCGGGCCCGCGCCTCTCCCGCCCCGCCCGCCATTTTCCTGCCGCGGGAAGGGCGAGCCCGGGGCCCATGGCAACGCCGGGGCGGGGAGCAACAGCGGGAGCAGGAGGGGGCTGCTCCCGGCGACAGCGGCGGGCTCCCGGCCGCCTGTGCTGCGAGGGGCCGCGGTGCCCGGCTCCGGCCGGTGAGCCTGCTCCGCCCGCCCCTCCTCCGCCTGCTCCTTTTCCCGTTCCCTCCTCGCGGGCGGGAGGCGGCCCTGTGGCGCGGGGCGGGACGGGCTCTCCCGAACCCCCGGGTCTGCAGCACGGGGCTCCGCCGGGATGCACGCACAGAACCGAGGAAGCTCCATCTCCGCCAGACGCGCGTGGAAAGGCGGTGTTTGGCGCCGGCCGGCCGGGCGGGCCCTCCCCCTGCCCCGGGCCTGGCAGCTCCTCCTTCGCGCGGGAGGAACGGGCTGGGATGGGCCGGTGGCTCCCGCGGTTCTGGGGCTGCTGCCAAAGCCGAGCTGCGCGGGGTTGGGTTTGTGTGTTACGGGAACATCGCAGAATCTAAACTGTGTCTTTCCCTTTGATAACAGTGGTGAAAAAAATTTGCACTAGAATTATGGAGCCTGCCCTTCGCTTTGAACATCAGTGTATTTTTTTACAGAATTGATGTTAACAGCCTTTTTCTGAGCTTCAGTCCCAGGCTGCTGCCTTTGTTTTGTGCCAAGAAGCCAATGCAGCCACCCACCCTTGGCGTTCATCTCCGTGCAGTAGTAGGTATCCAGAGGGAGAGGGGAAACAAAATTCTTTCTGCTGGTGGGCCTTGTTGTTTGCTTTTCCTCTGAGTTAAGGAAAAAAAACCCAAACAAAC
>VYZQ01032879.1:16378-33035 GCA_013400655.1 Mystacornis crossleyi | reverse complement strand
TCTGAGAAGCCAGATGTGCTCCTTCTTAGCTCTGCTCCCTGAAGCCTACCTGTGATTGCCAGCTCCAACAAACTAAGGAAATAAAACACTTTGGGGAGTGGGAATGGAATAATTAAGTGTTGAAATAATCAGACTAGAAAACGGCATTCACCTTTGTGACACATCTACACTGCTTTCTGCAGGAAGCAGAGACAGTTTTAAATGGCAGCTGGAGGCAATGACAAGTTCATTACTCTTCATTACTCCCCACGATGCAGAGAGTCTTGGGAAAGGGAGGTCCTCATTCATCCATAGTCCAGGTAAACAAGGCACCTGGAAAATAAGATAAGCCACTCTTTCTAAAGCCAGCCCATGTTCTGTTTTAGTTTCCTGGAGAGCCTTGTACATCCAGTTCTGACAGAGTCCCTTTAGATTGATTGCAAGAGAGAGTCTAATTCTGCCAGCTTAGTAAGTGCTGTGTTCAGTTTACCTAAGCTGTCTTGAAGCATATTTAAAAGAAGCATCGTTAGAGGTTAGTGGGAAACAGTAAACAAAACTAAGCGTTCAGCAGCTAACATAACTACGCGTTTGGGACAGAGAGGAGCAGGTGCTCTTCTGGATGATAGCCACAGTTCAAAGCCTTAGTCCACGTGTTTTGATCGGGAGACTGCTGGCAACTGATCAACAAATGTGACCAAGGCTGATGTCCTGTTTGGAGGGCAGTTGGTGTGTGAGAGTGCACGTGTGTTTACAGCTAGAGCCAGGACAGATGACAGGGGTTAGGTACTCTGTTGCAGCAACTTCTGTGGTTTTCATGTTTTGCTTTTTTCTACTTTTTAGTTTTACTTTAGTCCAGAATATTTTGGCAAAAATGGAGAGAGAGTAATAGAGAGTTTATATATGATATGTATTTGTAAGGGTAGTGGTTGGTGTGAATCTCTGCCTGGCGTACCACGGAAGAGATTTTAACCAGTTCTGCCATTAGTCAGCACTCTAGTCCCAACACTGTAAGTTTTAATGGTCCATTTTTCCTGAGTTTCTTAAATTAATCTAAAGCCATATTGCACTAAAAGGGAAAGACCCGTCCTGTCCACCCTTGCTTTGCAGTCTTTTGGGTTCACACTAGTACCTGGCATGCTCAGCCAGTTCAGCTCAGCCAGTTCAGCTCACTCATCCAGCAGGAAGCTGTCACTTGGCTTTGAGGGCATTCTTTGCAGCCTAGTGAGCTTGCTGCTACAGCTTAGAGCAGAAATGAGAATTGACAGAAGAGGGAAGGGCCAGAATGTCTCTTTTTCAGCACTAATCCTCGTTCAAATCAGCCTGAATTGCGTGATAAACCACACCACACCCATAAATAGTTTCAAACTCTGTAAAGATGTGACTTCAGTATTTGTTTTAGCTAAAAGTATTTCCATAAGCTCTGGTAAAACTGTCTAGATTCCAGTGGCCCTTGGCAGAAACTAAAACAGTCCTCTACTCACTTCCAGGGAAACAGCAACTATCCCAAATCCAGAAACACTAGCAGATGTGAGCTGGAAGAGCCTATACCCTGGAGAATATTTAACCAGAAAGGCAAGCCCTGAGTACCAACTGCACCTGTTCTCGAGAGGACAGCACAGGAAACGCAGCACTGTGGGATTGACCTCTCCTGACTCAGTGCCCTCCCTTCAGTACTAGGTTACTCCTGCTAGCAAATGGAGAGTGACATCCACAGCCCCTTCCTTCTCAAACTCTCTGGGTACAGCTAATTCTGGTCCATCTAGTGATGAAGGCACGGTTAGTACTGAAGAAAGGAAGTTTGCTGTGCTCCTGCCTGCATCACAGGATTCCTGTGGCAGTGCTGAAGTCGCAGAGTCCATCCTTGACCCAACCCTCTGTGGTGTGCTGACAGGCAGTAGTCCTGCCCTCCCTGCAAGGGCTGGGCTGCAGCTCAACTTAGGGAGTGTTTCTAAAACTAGTTCAAGTCTCAGTGCTGCAGAAGCTCTTGAGCTTTCAAATGACCATGGTTTTTGCTAAGCTCTTGAGTGTTGTATAGGTTTATGCTGGTCCTGCAGCACTGTCACAGAGGTGCAGATGTACGCCATTACCATCCCACCTCAACAGGACCTGGGCTTTACATGCTGCGACAAAACAAGCACTGGGAGGACAGAGGCTAGATGGAGGAGGTGTGGAGGGAAAGGCATAGAACATGAAGAGGAAATGTGGTACTACTCACCATTAAACATTTTTGAGCAAAATTCAAAAATGAGTGTGTCATCTGTCCCCCTTCATCTCTTTCATTATATTCATCAGATATTTTCAGTCTATTGACTTTTGGATTTGTTGCTTTCCTTTCAGTCTGGAAAGAAAGGGGTAAAAATGCATGCTTTTATAGATAGGCAGCAGCTGCTGCAAATGTTGCTTCCTAAACCAGTATAATGAGCAAAGTTAATTTTAAATTCAAAGTACTGTTACAAAGCAAGGCTCAATTTTCCATGTCTTGCACACCCAATACCACTGGTGATTTCAAGACATGAGTCTACATCACTCTGTCTGGGAAAACATTAAAAAAACAAGCCAACAAATCATACTAGTTCTGTCAGTGAGTCAGAAAGCATTTTCCTGTATTTGAACAAACCCTGATGAATTTAAGGGCTCTTCTGTGATCCTGCTTCTGAAGAACAGTCTTCATTTAATCTGTTCACTCTTCACCCTCAAAGCAGCAGGGTTTGCCACACTGTGGCTGGCACATGGTTGTCTGCAGAGGCCATGCTCCAGGACCAGCCTTCCAAGAAAGGCACCACCCTGAGGACTACAGCAGAAGTCAGCTTGGACCCTGATACCAGGTCAAGTGTGACCAAGGATTAAGGCATTGCTTTTGTATGGTGGGTTTCCCAGGTATCGTAGCTGGATATCAGACTGTGGACAGTATCACAGCTAAACTGTTTCTGTAGATCAGAGTGAACTTTTCTCTGAGTGGTCCACATTTTCTCACTAAAGAAGTTACAGCACCTCTCCTCTCACCATTTGACCCTGCTTGCTGGGAAGCAGGTTATGTTTTGTGTAACAATATCAGTTGCAGACTTAACAATGACGCAGCCTCTTCAGAACTTTCCCTGGCCCAGAATGTTTTCTGCACTGTGCAGATTGGGAAAGTCACACTTCATGTGAATGGAGGATGGTATTCATTTTTACAACTTCCAGAGTCTTTGTGTCTCTAAGTAGTATATGTAATAAAAAGGAGTATAGAAACCTATTTGTAATTCTATTTACCTGTATGTTTTGTCTTTTATTTACTGTGTATAGAAACTGCATTAATTCATCAGGGCTTTGGAAATTTGTATTTGTGAATTATTTCCTCTTCATGTATAAAGCAAAGGTACAGACCCATAAAAATAAATAAGTACAAAGGATTGGGCTGTGCTGTGGGGAAAAGCTGCCCAGTTCTGGGCAGGCAAAAGATCTGTCATTGCTTCAGATGTGGATAACAGTGGCTTTACACCTGCTTCCAAAGTGCAGACATACACCTTTTACCTCTCCAGCAATTAAAAAAATACACTAGCTAGGATATGAGATACATTGGTATTGACTTAAAAGACAGAAACCTGAAATGGAAATGAAAAGAAACAAAAATTCTTTCAAGTGGAAAGTTAGACAGGTGAGAAGGGCAAAATGTTTCACACAGTAAGCAATTCTTCCAGGCTTTAGGTTAGTCATTTTTCTGTTTAAAAAACTGGTTTTTTCTTATTTTTTCCTGCTTAAATGTTTAAGGTTGTTTTCTTTAAACTGTTCAAAACTAACTTCAATGGTTGAATACAGGGAAAAACCAAGAGAAAGTGTAGTGCTAAGCAGAGGAGTCACCCAACCAGTCTGTGTGAAGATATTTCCCTACGCAAGTATTTTATGTAGGAAAAAAACAATAAGTACCTCTAAGGACTAAACTGAGAAGTCCAAATGTTGAAGATTTTGATGGAAGCAAAGATCTTCTTGGAGGAAATAATCTGTAGACATTCCCTTTCCTGATCTCATTTTCCCCTGCTAAGACAGCCAGAACGTTTTCACTACCTAGATATTTATTAATATTATTAGGGCAGGAGAGGGAGTACAGTCCCATATTCTGAAGCTGAGTTTCTGTAAAGAAACAGTAACCTGACTTTTTGATTACCTCAAAAGAGCTGTTTTTTGCATGTTACAACATGCAGCTCCCACTGGTGTCCACTGGAATTTGATGAGTTTCTACAAGCTGCCTTTCGACAGCATCAATAACCAGGCATACAAAGCATCTGTGATGTCTTCCTGGCTGTAGCAGTTTGTTTATCAGTAGCACTGAGAGAATAACATGCCTGTATCTCTCTGTAAGGAGGCTTCCAGGAGCAGCCTGCAGCTTACAGACACAGACAGACATTCTTGCTGGCTCTCTAGCATAGACACAGGTAAGAAAGTTCAGTCTTGTCATCAAGGAGGAGTAGGAGGCATTGTAAGGGACTTTATGAGAGCATCCTCAAAGGGCTCTAATGTGGTATATGCCAGCTAAGAGTTTCTTGTAATTGCAATTGTCACACAAAAGAGAAGAGAGACTGCAACTGAATACAGAGAGACAGGCAACTGTGCAAACTCCAGTCTGTTGTGAGTCAGTTACAAACAACATGCTCCTGGCAGTGTAAAAATGCTTCCAGCCACCTCTTACACAAGTCCTACTCTAAGTTAATGCAGTTCTAGAGCCAAGAGCAGCTTTGACGCTTGCTTGCTTGCTCATTATTAAACGTTAGAATAGTATTTGCTGCTGCTTCTATCCTAAAAGTCATCCAGACTAGAACTGCAGGTGCTGCACTTTGGTATGAATCATAGCATAAATATTGCCACAGTCACTGCTTGTCACAAACAGGTTTATTTCAAAATGACCATTGCCACATTCCTTCTTTGTTTGGCTGTTTTACAATCCTTCCTCAATTCCTGTCAGCACACTTGCTGTTGGGAGGTGAGAGAGATGGTCTTGTTTTGTCCCTTATCACCCTTGGAGACTCAATCTGTACAATTCATCCGTTAAAGAAGGTGAGGACTCTCTCATCTGACCATTCCATAAGATAAACAAATATGCTGATTTCACACAGTCTTTTTTTTTTTATTCCACAATATAACCACAAATCTATTACATCCGATTTCCTGCACAGCCGGTGTGCAATACATTCTGCACACAGTCGGGGAGGTGTCTGGGAGGGACAGACCACGCAGGGAGACCCTGGAGAGTGCACTGCTGCAGTTACTCAAGTCTGCCTGGGGACACAGCATTGCAGAATCATCAAATTGCCGAGCACAACTTGCCCTGACCCCATCTCCTCCCCTCTCTCACCTCCAGTCTGTCTGTTCAGGGGCTTCTGCGGAGATACAGAGGGCATTGCAGCCGGAGGGACACATCTCTCATCAGATGTCCAGCCATCCCACTGTCCCTTTGCAACATCATGCCTTCAGGCTATCTGTCAGCCAGGGTAAGAATCTGGTAAACAAGAGCATGAATCAAAAAACAACATTGTGACCTATTTAATGGGAAAAAGACTATGTCGACCCAGGGTACTGGCAAAACTTGTTTCATTGCTATAGCTGCTAGGCAAGTAAGTCATGTGTGGGCACATGCATTTGAAGTCACCATGCTAGCAGGGCTCCTACTCCACACTTAAATATCTCTGTAAAGGCTTGGTTGGATGGGAGTGTATCTAGGCACATGCTATTTCTGCAGCAGCAAGAAGAGTCTGGGAGTTGTTTCTCAAAGGGAAAGCATAATGCTTTACTTGATCAAGTATTCTGGGTACTGTACCTGCCCATGTGAGTGGTGTGTGGATGTACCCCTCTGACTAGGGCTCCATAACAAAGAAGGCACTATGGAGGACACTGTTCTCCACTCCATCTTCTGCTGCATGCTTTCAGTTACCTCCTCCATGTAGATAGATAGGTGGGCAACAACTTGAGAAGAAGCAAAGCAAAGGTTTGCAGGGATGTTTACAGCACAGGAGATGATGTTTTAGTCAAAGAGAAGGAGGACAGGCAACAAACCAAACACATCTATTCCAGTCTGAGGAAGCTCCGAAGAAATCAAATTATTCCAGTGACAAAAGAAAACTCCACAGAGACGGTAAGTCAAGAAAGCATAAAGCAAGGCTCAAAGACAAGTGGGAAAAAAAAAAGCCTTAACAAGGTCTGTGTAAAACAGCAGCTTTGATCTTCTGCCCTAACCCTGCTAGTTTCCATGTACAAGTAATGTGACTGCTAATCTCATCTCTGAGTGGCATAGCTTGTGATGCTTAGAACATTCTCCTCCACACATCAATATGCACATATATTGCACTCCACAGTGCAAATAACTTTTAACAGAAGAAACCAGGAGGGATTGGAGGAGAATGAGCAGCTTCCTTCTGTCGTGAAACACATTGTACACAAACAGCAACACCACCACTATAGAGTCATTGTATTCAAGNGACACCTGTCCAAACCAGGACAATCAGTTCGGACCCTCTGGACACTGGAGATATATATATAAAAATATAACTATGATATATTACTGTAACACTTGTACAGGTTGAAACAGAACACTAGTGATCCTTATACATGTCACTGCAGAAAGTAACCCTGGAAAAAACTGCTGTGTGGTCTTCACTGCAGCTTTGGGACAGGAAGAAAATTTCTTAACAGTTCCACTTGGCCTCCATAGTATACAATCTGCTTATACAACACTTAGAAATTTCTTAATTTCTCAAGTCATGTGTCAAAAAATGTCAAGTTACTCTCCATTTAGTCCTCTGAGAAATACTGTTTTAAATTATACACACTTCAAAAGACACTTTATTCAGTAGACTGCATATATGTGCCCTATAATGAGTTTTTTATTTCAGTCTTCCTGAAATATAGTGCTACAGTGCTGGGAAAAAAAATGATGCAACGCATTACAAGTGCATAAAAGACTTAGTGTTATCAGCTGTTCCCAGAGCAAAAAAAAATAATTCTTCCATCCCACTGAAGCAGAGAGCTTAGGTGTTTAGGGCTTAATCCTGCAAACATTTAAAAGTGTGTGTGTGTGTAGTTTATTCATGTGAGGGATTGACAGAATTATGTGAGACCACCTCTGTGGATAATAATACAAGGCATGGTTTTTCACTGTCTTCAGAACTGGCATGACTGGAAGTTCCAGCCAAGTGTTGTAGAAATGCCATCTATAGTAATGGGAAAGTGTTCTATTTTTAAAATGTGTATTGAATAATGGATTACTCAGGCAATGTATTGACCTTTAGTGATGATTCTTTCATCCTAACTGCTTTTCTAAGATGCTTTCTTAGGAAAACGATGTTTATTATCATTGTTGGTTTCTGCAACTGATGAGAAGCACATTGTCACACCTTATGGGAAAGTCACAAGATGATCAATCTTTAGTGATTTCACTTACCCCAGAAGACTTCACCTAATCAGAAACAGTCAAACAGAAAAGCAAAACTCATCCTGCCTTTGTCACCTCCTCTGTCTGTAGGATGCCTGCTTGCAGTGCAAAGTCTTGAGCTCTGTAGACAAGGATATTGCACTGCCCGTTTGCTTCAACACATTTCAGTTTCTTTACAAAAGAAGTATGGGTTGGAATTGCTCTTCCTAGCTATAATTCATCATTCCAGGAATCTATCAGGCTTCAGTAATAACACAGAGGTAGCTGTGGGAGCTTCCACAAGTAAATGAGAGAGCAGCTGTGGCGATAGATATCAACATGGACGGCAGAAGAAGTAGTGTGAGGGCAGAACCAAAGAATTTTCATTATTGTTGGGGCTCTCTTTTGTCTCCTGTTCATTCTTTTCTCTCTGTATCTCCTCCCATCCTCACTGAGCAAGTGAAAGCTGTGCCACAGATTGGAGCTGTAGATGCTCAGACTGGGGAGCACTGCAGTGCAGCTGCCAAGCACTGTTTTGTGGCAGCTGTAGTCTCCCTGGCTTTCCCTCAGCAGAGGCTCTGGTTTGGTTTTATTCTCTCCTTTCAAAAAGCTGCCTTCCAGGCAAGTTGGAGATTTCTCCCTTTCTCATCTGACATGTGATGGCTAATGTCCTCAAAAGATACAGCAGGGAAATAGACATGTGGATGATGTGGTACCCTAGGTCTGATATTCTCTAGGGGGAAAACCAAACAGAAGGTACTGATGGGCTGACTAAGGGAGTGGGAGCAGGACAAGTGTGAATCTCACCATTTATTCTGCACTGCCTACCTAGCGAAACACTTACTCGCACACTTTCAGCTCAGCCTACATAAGAATGCACTGTAAGGCACTGTGTGCTTCACGATTCATGTGAAACTTGAATGTTTTATTGATTTAGAAAGCTGTTTGAGAAATGTGAGGTAACCCTGGTGGTTCCCAGAACCAGTGGGAGAGAGGAACAAAATGGTAACATGGGGAAACAGGCAACAAGAAAGTGAATTATGCATATACACAACTGCAAGTACATAACTGAATGTAAGGATAAGGTTGTCCAGAGACCTGAGGATAAAACTGTTCCTTTATTATATTTCTCCCTTGCTTAGCATTCCTAAAGAGCCACCCACAGCCCTGCTATCTGCAGTCTTATCAAAAAAAAAACCTCACTGCACTCTGCTGAGCTGAGTGTCTGTAAACATACCTTTGCTGTAGTGAGAACAAGAAACCAGAATCCTCTTAGGTTTCTCTGCTTGAGGAGGAGAACAGCAAAAAGTCAGCCAAGACCTCACTGGGCCATGATATTTCTAGACTTATTTTCTCCTTCAAGACGGTAGTGAATTCAGGATGTGGAATTACATCTGAGCTGAACTGAATTACAAACCCAGTTGATGAATTCTTGTTGTCTTTCCAGTGTTTTGCATAAAACAAATGGTTCAGGCCCCTTTCAAAGATACTAGCAATTTACCATTAAAAAAAAATCAGTTTGAGAATCGGCTTTTATCTTCTGCCACTAAAGTCTGGGCACTGCTGCAGTGACATATATGCTGATTTGTTGGCCCAAAATATTTGTTTCTGCAACCACGCTTTAGCTAGGAAAATATGTAGAAACGAGTCCTGACAGCTGTGTGGAGATTTTAGAGAGACGCTGGTCCTGAATTATTTTCAGGCTTGATCCCCTACTCCCTCACAAGTCTTGGTTAACAAAGCATTGTTAGTTAATGTTCATGGAAGAGGAAGGTATTTAATCAATGCAAAATACTGCCTTTAGTAGTGATACCATTACAGTGAGGTATCTTATTATCTCTTTTTTATTTTGTTTTATCTTCAGTCAAGATCTAGCCAAAAACATACAATGTACATTAACACAATATCTAGGGTGGCTGTTGATCTCTGCTTCTCTCAAAGGATAGTGATAAGGTAAGGTAAGGCTAACACGTAATGAAATCAAATTTTACAGAGTGAATGGTCTTGGTGATAAAGCCTGGGAGCAGGGGGGAGGAAGAACTTATTTTTGCTATTTTTATTTTAAAGAATTTGAGGCATAAAAGAGCACTATAAGGGACTATTAAGTGACTTGATGAATGTAAGAGAACAGTCGGGGGAAACGTTAAAAAATCCCACATATTCTGCATAAGTCAACTATCAGTCACTTCTAGCAACTCGGTCTTTTGTCTGTCTTCATTTTCACTCTGCATGAGGAGCCATCAGCACACAACCTTAGTCATCTGAGGGAAGATTAAGAGAAAGACTACTGGCAGCAGAGGGGCCCACAGCTGAGGAGATGGACTTCTAGCTCACTGAGGTTACCAGAGAAGAGCAAACAACCTCGGTGGCACTGGGTTTGTACAGGATCATCAGACAGGCACAAAATTTGCCTTGAGTCCAGGTGAAAAGGGCATGTTACAGCCAGAGCTAAAACATGCAGACATATCCATGCTAGACATTCTGGTATCATTTAAAAACATGTTTATATCGATTCCAGTTTGAAAGGCTACATGAAAAGCCAGACAGTTGTCTGAGTGAGAATTTTCAAAGCTATTTCTTAAAGACTTTTTTTGATGACTCTCTGATTTAATGTTTCCAGTCCCCTTCAGACAAACAAGGCAACTGAAGACTTGTATACTGGGCAATAGGCAATGTAGCTTTTAAATGTGGCCAAATACAGAAAGAAGTATGGGCTAGTCCCAGCTGGATTTTGCCACTTCTGCTTGGCTTGTCTTTCAGTGAGAAGTAAAGATGAAGAAGGGAAAACAGCTTTCTTTATGATATTAAAAATCTTACTGGACAATTCAACCAAGTCTAATCCAGTATTTGATTAGAGAATTCTGTTGGTTTAGTTTTAAACACTGCTTCAAGGGGAGACATTTTTAGTACTATTATGATGGAGTATTTTAATTTAAATGATTATAGTATACTAAATACAGAACATCACTGAAGTATATTTTTCCATTAATAATTTACCCTTCTTTCTAGGCATTTTAATTTACAATCTGTGAATGGTTTAGGACAGTACCAATTCAGTCCAATGAACAACAGATGAAATAATGTGTGTGATCTCATATTTGAGTTATGGATACATTTTTGCATGAGACCCAGGAAGAGAATAGCTGTGCCAGTAAGGAGCCACTCTCGGGTGTCCTAGCCTTGTTACAAAGACCATTTAGGGTGGATAGCCAACTGCGCTAATGCAGCAGTACTGTCGGGGGTAGTGGGGGGGGGCGGTTCTGGGTTTTTTGGTTTTTCTTTTCCCNGGGTGTCGCGTGTAAGTACAAAATTCAAGCTTATTTGCTAGGGTGGAAAAGAGGAAATTGAAATTGAAAAAAAAATTTTAATATTTACATTCATATTTGTCACTGTACATATAGTCAAAATAGTCACAAAATAAGATTGTTTTAGTTAAACTCTAGACTGCTAGTATGTTGATTCTTTTGCTTATTTCTTCACTTTATTTCTCCTTTTCTTCCTCTCTGTCCATCTTCATCATAGCATTTGGGGATTAACCTTTTGCAGGCATATTGAGAATGTACCTAGTTCCAGATCTGAGTGTCAGGACTGAGGGCCTCTGAAAGTTTGCACTGAAACCTGCATCAAGGAAAGCCTTTGTTAACAGACATGGTAGCTGGAGCAAACTGCAATCAGCCTGGCAAAACCCTTAAACACAGCCTCTGTTTTGAGCAGTTATTTGTTTAGCCGAAAACAAAGTCCTTAAAAAAAAGTCAGCTGGGGGAGAAGAAACAGCCGGCAGTCTGTTTGGATTGCAGTGTGTGCTCAAGTGTCTGCCCTTCATGCTAATGGGAGGGCTTGGGACCACTATCAGGGACAGGAGAGCAGAAGGCAACCCAGGTACACAGCATCGGGACAGCCGCTGAACAAAGGAGTTTCATCACCGCCCTTCCAGCCATGAGCAAAGGCCAAATTTTGGCATTAAATCATGGATATGGTCAGCAATGAGTTGTTCGCAGGCCAGTGTGTAAAATAGCTTACTTAGCTAAAATCCAAGTCTTAGGCAGCTGGGCCGCAGTCCAGCACAGCTGTAAGCTACTGTAGGCACCATCATGACCACCCCAGGTCAGCCCACTTTTCTGGTAATGCACACACACCAAGGGAGAGCCTGCTATGAGACCTGGGAAAACTCTGGTGACAAGGATGAGAAGTGATTGTATGAATACTGTGTCAGTCACTCACTGTGCTCTTCTGCAAGCCCAAGGGCAAAGTAAAATCCCTGTGGATATTTCCACATGGAGCAAGAGGAAATTGCATAAGCTTATATACAGCTGCTCATGAGACAAGTTTGAGAAGCAGCCTTCAGCCCTCCGCTCTGCAGCTGTTTCACTATATATGGCCTCATCATGGAGCCATCAAGACACTGCTGTGATGTTAAACAGTTCCCTAAAATATCTTGTTTCCTGATGGCCACTAGCTAAATCAGCTTCACCTCATATCCAGATGAATGTCCTCTTGCACATACTCACTTTCAGTGGCAAATGAACAACCAGGGCAGAAGTCATTTGCCTTCTGCTGTGCTGTCCTGAAGCTTGTGGCATACAGTTAGGATGCCTCACAGGCTGAGGCTGATCAAAGCAGAGATCAAAAGAAATTCTGCTCTACTGATGGAGAGAAGATTTAAATCAAGGTCCTTGGTGGCCATAAAAGTTCTGTAAAAGACCTGGCGTAGTGTGTCTGCCGTAGTGATTAGGCAGTTATTAAAATATTTGAAATTATAATGTAAATCTGACAGCATTTGCCAGCCTCCTGGGGATCAATGGGCTGAGAATGCTTCAACTGAATCTGAGAGATAGACAAGATAATGCTCATTTCACTCATTTATATCACATGTGTGTTTGTATTCCCCAAACTAGGTCACCCTTGCATTTATCTTGACTGGCAGAAATAGGAAAAAAATGTGACACGTAACGATTTACCATGGCTAATCATGGTATTGAAGAGCCTACAGTGACTTGTTCATAGTCGTTCATTTTATTTCAGTGGCCACAGTTCACATTATTGCTTCTTCTTTCTTCAGTCTTTCTATTTGTAAAGCAGGAATAACAGCAGGTGTGAGTCACCACTGCTCTTACCCAAAAAGCACATGCACTCATTTCGCTCTTACCTGATTTTCAGGAAAACAAACTTTAGACCCGTATTTGATTGTTTCAATAGCGTCTCTCCTCTTCTGCAAGCAGCTTTTGTTTAACCTTCTCTCACATGATCTGTTAATGAAATCCAGTCTGTAACTTTTAAGTTTAAAAATAATTCCTCACCTCACAGTCTCTAACCTTATCATGGGAAATGCTTTCCAGCATGTCAGCTTGCCCTTTAGCCACTACTGCTCCAAGAACAACAGGAGACAGACAGATTTGTCTTTCATGCAAAATGTTTACAGTGGCTTGCAGAAGCACAAACATCTTAGTCAAACACTAAAAGATTTACACTTCTCT
Organism: Mystacornis crossleyi; assembly: GCA_013400655.1. Classification (NCBI taxonomy): domain Eukaryota; kingdom Metazoa; phylum Chordata; class Aves; order Passeriformes; family Timaliidae; genus Mystacornis; species Mystacornis crossleyi. The sequence continues at coordinate 20,201 of VYZQ01032879.1, read as the reverse complement.
GAACTTTATTACTGTTTACATCTCAAAATAGAAATGCTGGATCATTGTTTAAAACAAAATGTGATTTCAAGTATTAAATAGTATGTGAAATCCTCCCCACACCTTCTTTGAAATCTGTTAAAATGCCTTCACTGTGATCTGTAGAGTACAGATGGCCAGTAAAGTATTGATCTTGGTCAGAGGAACTTTACAATACAGACTGAATTTACAACTTCCAACTTGTTAGAATAAAATTTGAAATTAGGAAAGTCGGGAAATGGTAAGTACTTTTGAGCAATTTTTTTTTAAATATCCTTCTTAGTATAAGGAGGAAGAAACACCAATTACCTTTAAATTTTAGAGAAACGTCAATAAAATGTGAAAATTATTCTATATTTGTGAACTTCTACATCAACAATTCAGGATGATACTTCCCTGCATACTCGCACTATTTCCCCAAGTTAGCTTTCAAAATCACGAATCTCCCAAAACACAGAAATTACTACCTGCCAGAAATCAGGAAGAGACCCTGAGTAATGAATGAGGAATCAATCAAATTGAAGTTTAAAATTTTAAGCATGTGAGTTACACCATGGTCAAAGCTTCAAAGCTGACTTTAAACATGACTCTGTATTTAACCTCTATAAAAAAATAAGGTAAAAGAAAACAAAAGAACTCTTTTCCCCCACACTCATACAAAAAACACCTTCATCAAAAATCCTCACAGAAACAGAACACTGCTTTTGAGAAACCCTAACCCTGAAGTAATGGAGGACCCCCACCCGGTCTTTCTTGCAAGGCAAGCAATCCCTTGCATCATTTCACAACTCCTGTGACTAGGTAAGGCATTGAGATGCAAACGAAGTCATCTCTGCCTTGTAGGCCAGCACAGAAGCTGGAATGCGATTTCTTATCTAGCACTTGGGTGAGGAAATGGTGATTCTGATAGATCACGAGACCACTGAAAACAAAGAAGTGTTTCAGAAGGATTGTGTCACTGTTCCTCAGCCATCTCCCAGGACTTCAGAACGCTCACAGAACCCCATTTCGGTTCCCTTGAAGCAAATGCTGCTTCCTTTTCTAACCTAATAATGATCCAACTAACTTCATTATGGGTTATGCTCCAACAGTTTGAATATTATATTTTACTAGGGGGAATCCAAAACAAAGATTCTTAAGACGCTACTTACGAAGGAAAACTGTTAATCCCAGAGGGACATTATAAACTCCAGAGCCACCTCAGATCCGTGGTGAGGAATGCCTAGGCTGGGGGAGAAAGCTGGTTATTTTCATGGAACTGCACGGAAGAAGAGAAATCGCTCATGTTTATTTGGCAGCCTTTTTCCAGGCATGCTCAAATCAATCTAGGTTAAAAATACCTGCAGTTCCTAAAACTCTTCTGAGTGTGCCACTAAGAATAAGTATTAAAGCAAGCAGCATAGGGCTATCCCTACTGCAATTGTCTTCTCACATCCTCACAGCTGTCTGAAGCAGTCACTCTGGTTTAGGAAATTTACCATGCTTTATTACTGCAAGAAGAATCGTTACCATAAGGTAGAAGAAAATCATGATTATTTTTTAGAAAAGAAAGTTAGCCTGTTTTTTTTTTTTGAAGTTTCGTTTTCCTAAAGACAAATATGACTGGTATTTCTTACACACAAACCAGATTCTGTGATGTAAAATCAGCACGGTGTTCTCTGCAATGTAACTGTGATTTTCTAAAACGGATCAATTTTTGGCTAAACAGAAGTACATATGAGACTTTAATTTTTAATTTTTTTTCCCTTTTTTCCCTCTTTTTTTTTTTTTGGTACCATCTAATGGAAGCTGGTCAGTGAAAGCTTGCTATGAAATACAGTAATTTGCATTTTAGGTTATATAACACTTTAAAATACATCTTGACTGAGCCTATGGTCTTGTAGAAGTCTATTCTTAAGCCATAGTATAGTAGGGTGAAATGACAGAAACTAGATTGTAAACTATAGGATTTTAATGTTTGTATAAACAAACGTTCACAGCTTTTTAAGTAAACCAGTTCAATATTTTTATTTCAGGAATAAAAATCCTGAATTTAGTCTCAATAGTAATGCAAAAATCCATCCAACACTTTGACTGAATAAAATAAATGTCCTACCTTTGCTGTTTAGCTAAAATGGCATACAAACAAACCACTTGTTTTTACTTCAATAAAGATCATGGCTTATGAGTTACCTTGAGATTGCTGGACTGGGGGAGCTGCTTGTGCACACAGTCTTGTCACAGTTGACTGTGACATAGGTTATTGTGTTTACATTGCTCAGGTGTTTTTCACGTATTTCCAGCCTCCTGTAGCTTGGCAAGTCAACTGGTATTACAAAGGAGCTTAGCTTTTCTCATTTCTGGGTTGTCTTCTGGCAGATGCAGATTGGTCCCCTGTCCGTGTATTTGTACCAGGAGAACAAAGAAGAGCAAGGATTTAAAAGTACCAAAATAGTTTCAAAAATCCTGGATTCAAATAAGTAGATTGGTTCCAAAGGGAGAGCATTGTGCTCCACACTTGTGATGTGCAACAGCACATCTCATGTTGATGAGATCTGTTCCTGGAGATTCAATGCTGAATTGACTCGTTCGGCTTCAGAGGCTACACACTGCTATGCAAGTTCTTGGCACTATTTAGAAATGCATGGCCTGTGTTATCTGGTAACTTGTAGGGCCTGATAGCTACAGTGCAGTGGGCACACTTTTGGCTGTTGCAATAGTGACATGATTAGTTATTAAAAGGTGTTGTCCCTGTGTCTTGGAAGAGGGGTATGCCTTTGGCAAAATAGCTGGAGTTCTGCATATGTAGAGTTCCTCAAAAGCTGGGGGTTTTTAAAAAATAGTTTGGAAAGTTATCCCCCAGAACAGAGAGATTTAAAATAATGGACAAGTGTCTTCCTTCAAAGTGTTGATCTTAGGATTATTGCAGACAGAACTCTGACTACTGTGATTAGTATGGCTAGCTAGGTCTCCTCAGAACTGGATGGCATCAGCTGAGCTTTTAAGCAGAGCAACTGAAGGAGCTCTTGATTTCACTCCTTTTCTCTGCTAACCTAGGAGTGCATTGCTCAGTCCCCACAGAGACTTTTCAAATAGAGCAAAGGCTGCTATGGCTGGTGTGACTGCAGCATACTGTCACAAGGTTGCAGAGTTGGATAGAAAATTATTTCTATGAGTATCTTCCCAGTTATTAACTGTAACTGCTGCCACTGACCCTCTGTTCACTTTAGCAGACCATCACCACACTGGGCTTACAGTTTGGCTTGTGAACACAGCATGGTGCACAGGCAGGAGCAGTAGGGACAGTGACAGAGGGATGCCTAGTAGCTGTGTAAAATGGTGATTTTACCTTGCCTGAAATAATGACCAGCTGCTGCAACTGGCTGTCAGTGTTCATGTTGATGCAGTACAGTAAAATTTCCAGAGAGGAAATGTTCATCCAGGAGTTGGAGGTAGTCCTAGGCCAGCTTCTTATCACAGGTTTATAAATGGCACTCTTGTGATGACCAAATTCTAACCATGGCTGTTGCTGTGCTGATTTCCCTTGCATATGCTTACATTTTTGCACCTGGGCTCTCAAACTTCCTTAGCAAAATATCCAGGGAATTGATATATCCACACAACACTTATGACTCAGTACAAGCCGAAGTCAACATGCTGAAGGTGAAAGTATTCCTCTCCTTCAAGTATTTAAACAAATCCTCTGCTAAGATTTCCCTACATACAGTTGTTAAATAAACTGGTAGAGTGAATTTACCTTCATAGTAAAAATGGTATCTGACTCCTGTGTGTTTGTGTGTGTGTGTGTGTGTGTGTGTGTGTGTGT
>VYZQ01032879.1:0-15980 GCA_013400655.1 Mystacornis crossleyi | reverse complement strand
CCTAGTATCTCATCTGTGCTGCAACGCTTGGTGTCACAAACAGTGTTTTCCAGTAGTTACCGGATGCTATGCACATAAACACTAGCCACATTCGTGTTACAACACCTTTTACCGAGCTTGGGTCCCGAGGCAGAAAAAAAAAGAGGAAAACGAACAAAAAACCAAAGCAAGCCAAAAACAAAAAAACCAAAGCAAACCAAAATCCCCAAACAAAGAAAAAACATTAAAGCATTTTTCAGATACTAAAACGGGGGAATAAAAGGACTTTCCTGGAAATGTTTCTGGCAGCAGTGTCACTGCCATGCCGCTGTGCCCAGTGGGAGATGCCTCCTCACACCTGCCTGGTGCCAGCCTCATGGAAGTGGCCTGCCCGCCTTGTTCAACAAAACCTCTGGCAGAGTTGCAAAGGCAGCACCTCTCCCAGGCAGGAGGAGCGGGCTCGGGCTGCCGGGGGGCACCCAGGGCCAGAGACCAGCGGGAGCCACCTCAATAACCGGGCCCGAGCAGGAGCCCACACCGGGAGCACAGGGACGGGGCTGGGGCTGCCAACACCCCCCATTTGCGTCTCTTTGCCTCCAGACTTAGTTTTCCCTTCGTTCTGCCAGCTGCCCACTTTAAGTCCCTCCAGGTTACAGTCCACCAGGCTTAGCGTGCTGCCACTATCTCCGGCCGACAGCGTTCGGAGTAAATACCTGGACAAACTGCCCAACGTAGCGGCTCCGGCGGCGCAAAACGGCCCTAGGCCGGCCGCGCGATGTCCCCGGGCGCGCCCCGCCCCGTCCCGGGAATGATGCGGGGGAGCCCCGGCAGAGCGCTGTTGACCAGGGCAGGCAGGAGAGCAGCGAACGCCTTCGAGTCTGGTGAGCGCAGGCTGCGAGGCGGGGGCGCGTTGAGAGGGCCGGGCTCGGCCGCGTCCTTGTCCAGCTGTGGGGCGGCTCCTGCCGGGAAGGGGCCGCCATTCCAGCCGGTTCCTCGGGAGGCTGCCGAATGCACATTCCGCGTCCCGGCCCCGCCGCCCGAGCTTGTTTACAGTCACGGCCGAGGGCGGGGCGGGCGGCGCGGGGTGCTCGGATCACGCCGGTCGCTGGCGAAGGACGCGCGTGGGGTCTCGGGTCTGGCATCCCCCCGCGCTCAGGGCGCCCTGCCTGACCGCTCTTCCTCCGTCCTTGGCAGATCTGCCAGCATGAACCCGTTCCTCACCACGTTTTGCCTCTGCTTGGGCGTGGTTTTCGGCGCGCCCAGGCTGGACCCCGAGCTGGACGACCACTGGCAGCTGTGGAAGTCGTGGCACAAGAAGGACTATCATGAGGTGAGCCCCCGGGGTACGCGCGCTGCTGGGCAAGCGCTGAGCGCACGGAGCTGGGCCCCGCCAGCTGAGTCATGGCTGCTTTGTTACAACGCCGGCTATGGGCAGCGCTTGGGAAGCATAATCCTTCTCTTCCCAGGTTCCTTTCCTGTGTGTGTGCCTCGACCCAGCTGCACTGTACTCGTTGTTTTTGTTATGAGAGCGGCAAACAGACCACCTCCTAAACGCCGTTCAGGCTTCCCATTCGAGTAGTCCCCATTTGCCCGAGTATTATGAGCCTTAAAAAGCTTGTCGTCGTGCAAGTGAACTTGGTTTGAACTGCCTTCTTCAAGTACGCTATTTTTTTGGCCCCTTAGAGAGAGGAAGGCTGGAGGAGAGTGGTGTGGGAGAAGAATCTGAAAATGATTGAAATCCATAATCTGGATCATGCATTAGGAAAACACAGCTACAAGTTGGGAATGAATCAGTTTGGAGACATGGTATGTATAGAGACATATAATGTACAGTTCTAAGTAGTGGTGTGTAATAGATAGTGACACTGTATATTGATCTGTTTCTCAGACAACTGAGGAGTTCAGACAGCTGATGAATGGTTATGTGCACAAGAAGACAGAAAGAAAATACAGAGGATCCCAGTTTCTTGAGCCCAACTTCTTGGAAGCACCACGATCAGTAGATTGGCGAGAGAAAGGATATGTTACTCCAGTCAAAGACCAGGTACTATCTGATGGTGGGCTTTTAACCAGTTAAAGGTCCAGTTTCCTGAATGCTACCTCTGCTTTCAGAGAGGGAAACCACTACCTGTTTAATGATGCCTCATACAAGCTTACTAAACTAAGCACCATTTTGTAACTGGGTTTGTAACTTGTGTTTTCAATTTATACTTCAGGGTCAATGTGGTTCTTGCTGGGCTTTCAGCACAACAGGCGCTCTTGAAGGGCAGCACTTCAGAAAAACTGGCAGACTTGTTTCACTGAGTGAACAGAATCTGGTGGACTGCTCTCGCCCTGAAGGGAATCAAGGCTGTAATGGTGGTCTCATGGACCAGGCCTTCCAATATGTGCAGGATAATGGGGGCATTGATTCAGAGGAATCCTACCCATATACTGCAAAGGTGAGTATAGTAGCTGAGCTTACATTGCAGGTGTCATGTCTTTTGTGTGGAAAAAATTGTGTGTTGGGAAACTCATACCTAGAAAGGAAAATCTCTGTATAGAGATCAGTGCATCTGTTATTCCTGTTGCATCTTTGTTAAGAGAACGACCATGACTGCTAGCCCCAGCAGGAATCACATACTACACTGGTCTTTGAGGTCAAAATCTTGACAGACCAGTTAGAAAAACTGGAGCAAGTATTCTTATTCCTCCCTCTCGTTGTTGCCCTTCTGTCATGTCTTATCTTGGTTGCCACACCAAGAACCCAGCCCTTGTCAACAGTGCTACTTAGTGGTAGGAGAGCAATTCATCTTCCCATAACTGACCTATTACAGAGTTGCTGCCTATAGACCACCTAATTCTTGTGGCTAGTGTCATTTGGATTTTTAACAGTTGTTGTTAATGCCTTGAGTTCTGTTTCTGGACTAAATGTGCATAGAGATAATGGACAGGCTTTTAAAATCCCTCTAATGATCTTATCAAATGTTAAACAGATACAAGAGGATGAAAGAGTAGTCAATTGTGGTGTCACTTGAGACCCCATAGTGTTTTTCACCTCTTAAGAGTTCTGTTCACTATAGAGGATTTTTTCTTGGAGCTTTTCAGGTGCTGTGTGAGTGGCCAATAGCAAAATACCATTTGTTGTGAACAACACTGGATCTGGGTCCCTGTTCAGCTGTGTTCCTGTAATCTCAATTTTTCCCAATCTCGGCTGTTCCAGAGATCCCAGTTGATTATAGGAAGTGCCTAACTTGCTGAGTACAAAAAGTATGCACCTGAGCTGTAGTTTGTGTTTCTTTAGTTGGGGAAACAGCTTTAGTACAAACCTATAATGCAGGTAAGGGAAGGATATGCTTGTTTGAATCTGTTACAGTTTCACATGACCTGACTTCCAAACTAGGCCTCACCTCTCTCCGGAGGCAAATGTGTGTGACACCAGTGGTTTAGGCTTCACCGTGTTTAAAAAAAAAAAAAAAACCCAACTACCAACAAACCCACAAACAAAACCCAAACCCCCCAAAAAAAAAAAAACCCAAACAACAAACAAACCACCCCCAAATACTATATGTAAGGTCATATAATACAAATTCCTAACTTCCAAATCATTCTGTACAGCTTTTCAAACTATGACATACTAAAATTGTGGATTTTAAGTGCTTGCTCAATAAGCAGTTTCTGGATTGCTTTGTAATTAATGAATACTTGGCTCTCTTCCATTGCCCATTAATGCATTCTGGACTTCTTTCCTTCCTGTAAAGATGTTTGTACCAAAGAGGGCAGAATTCCAGAATGTGATTGCCCTTTGCACCCCAGTGAAGTTGGTGGGGATTTTTTGGGTCCCACTGTCCTTTACTTTCTCTGTACTTCTGAGAAACTTGGAAGCAGTTCTTCTGTATTCCCTGTCCTCCTTGCAAAGTGCTGCTGAGGCAATTGGATTCTCTTCAGTCCCTTGCTTTCAGAGCAGTGAAGTCACAGAATGTCTGGTAGTTCTGTGCTCACCTGTGTGTTAAATGGAAAACAGTGTAATAACTACAGCTTTTTCTACTTAGGATGATGAAGACTGTCGCTACAAGGCAGAATACAATGCTGCTAATGACACTGGCTTTGTTGACATCCCTGAAGGACACGAAAGAGCTCTCATGAAAGCAGTTGCAGCTGTGGGTCCAGTGTCTGTTGCTATTGATGCAGGCCATTCTTCATTTCAGTTCTATCAGTCAGGTGGGGATTTGTTAATTACTTTCATTCAGAGAACTGAGGTTTTCTTTTAATTACTCAATATTCATTTCCCTACAGTTTATATATGAAAAAATCCCAGGTATAATCCTGTGACATAAGACATAATTCAGAAGTCATTTTAATTCTACATTTTCTACGTGTATTTCTCTTGCGTATGTGTCTACTTGTCCCTCAGTTTTTGCCGTGATAAAATTCACTTACGAGTCTTTCATCTAATTTTCAAGAAGCTGTGCAACATTTAAGTTGAAATACACAAAGCTTCTTGTGAAGGAGAAGGGTTTTCTACAGATGTTTTTGTTCATGAGTGAACTTGCACTTTGCAGGTATCTACTATGAACCAGACTGCAGCAGTGAAGACTTGGACCATGGTGTTCTGGTTGTAGGTTATGGCTTTGAGGGGGAAGATGTAGATGGGAAGAAATACTGGATTGTTAAGAACAGGTAAGATCTGTGTCATGTATCTAGGGAGGAATTGAAGGTAGTTTGTCACTTGTAAGGGGAGAGGTAGAGAGACAATAGTAATTAAAATCTGTGTGTAGGAAATCTGGAGACTGTGTTCATATTGTATGGTGTGACAAAGGTAAAATCTGCCTCATGCTGCTGACAGCCTAATAAAGTGGGCCCAAAGCAGCCATCTTATTCTGCTTGTTCAGTCACTTTAAGGGAGCTCAATGCTGAAACAGTGTACCTGTACTAGGTACCTGTGTATCTAGTACGTATTAAAGGAGTGGAGCAGAGGGGAGCAGGAGGAAGCCTGCTTGTGAGGCTGTAGTTTTTTTTTGTAGGATTTTTTTGGAAGCAGAGCGGTGCTCACTTCTGTGAAATAGGCTAATACTTGAATTTTAAAGATGGAGTTACCTCCTAGGTTGGAGAGAAAATAAATTAATTCTGAAGAGTACATCACATGAGCTTGTCTCATGTTCTCAGCATTACTGGGGCACCACCCTCAAATGCTGCTTGCAGCCTTTGACTTCCCTTAAATTGCCTGGGAGCAGTGTCTGAGCTTCAGGCACTTGTAGTCAAGGTTTGCACATCAAAGTGACTACCTTGTGAGAGAATTTCTGTGAGCTTGGGATGCCTCCTGGGATGCTTTTAAATGCTGGAAAACACGTTAGTTTTGGGCTGCAGCTATCTTGGATTTTTACCATAAATGTGGAATGCATCAGTTTTCAGTTTTAAACACTTACGGGGGAGGGCAGTAAATAAGTAACTTCTGAATATGTAAACAAGCCCTTTGCTTTTGTTTTCAGCTGGGGTGAGAAGTGGGGTGACAAAGGATATATCTACATGGCCAAGGACAGAAAGAACCACTGTGGAATAGCAACAGCTGCTAGTTATCCACTTGTATAATTTGAAGACTGAACATTTCAGTACAAGAGGGGATTTAAACTGAATGACCAAACCCATGTTCACATGTGGTAGCCTTGTGTCTTTCAAAACTCAACTTGATTTTTAAAACTCTTGAAGTATATTTTACATGTTGGTGACATGCCACTTGTTTAAATTAATGTAAATGTTGGTGTGTAAACAGCTTGTAATATTGCTGGCTTTTGACTGCTTAATCCAATAAATTCTTTGTATTTTTCCTTTTTTTTTAAATTGCAGTGTGTCCAAAGGTTTACTTTTTAAATAAATACCTAAATTCCACTATGTACAGATGACTTGGCTTTTTGATTTTTTTTCTACTTGGGACTTCTGTCAAATAGGTGTCCTAAATTGTGCTCTTAGTTGGAACGCACATGTGTGCCTCCACTGGTCACTAAAATGCAGCCGTATCTGGGAATGGCTAATAGGTGTTATAAAAAGGAATGTAGAATTTATGATACAGGTTAAAATGGGAAGGGGAAAAGTATCTCTGGTTTCTTGTGTCTCATAACAAAGACCCTCAGTCTTGTCATGTTTTGCATGCAGCATCTGATCTTCACTTAGCTTTTAATTCTGTTAGTGTTTTCTTAATGGTACCTCAGAGTCCCACACTTGTGTGGTTTGGACAGTTGTGTCCTTTTGAATGTTACAGGAGAAGCACGCCTGTAGTGTTCAGAGGGCTAGTTTCTGGAGATACGTAGGACACTAAATACTGTTTTCCCGCTGTACTGGCTTCAGCTGGAGAAAGCAGGGCGGTGAGGAAGAAATTAGGTCCCTATGGAAGGTGATATTGAGCTCCTCTGTTACCTGAATACTTACTGGCTGACTTAACTGAGGTGATTTACACTGTGCCCTGTATGTCCTTTTCTCTGTGGGTATCACTGCTGCTGAAACGTAAGTATTAGCTGTTACGTAGTAGTGTTCAGGTGTGTTTTGGGTACTGGTAGTTCCTGCAGAGGATGGTGAATTGGTAAACACCATAAACAGCGGGGGGAGAAGACTTGGTTTGGCTTGTGAGTATTGACATCACCTCTTGCAGTTGGGCTGTAGGTGAAGGAGGTGTAGTTAGGAAGTAAAACTAGCACCCGTTCTGGACCCATAGTTTTTTGTGCACAGTATCTTTTCAGAATCTGATAGCCGTGCACACAAAGGATCAGTTAGACCACAACTCATGGAAGATTAATTTCCTTATTGTTGATAAGGCTTTTTATCAGGTTTTTAGGTTGTATTTAATAAACTTTTAAAGATAAAAACAAGGTTGAGTTAGCCATAATAATAATTGTGAGTTATTCACATGCTGCTTTTAGATGAATTCTTTCAACCTGAATTTCCTGACAAGTTTGGTTTGGTTTTGTTTTTTTGTGTGTTTGGGTTTTTTTGTTTGGTTTTTTGTTTTTTTTTTTAAGGAAGAGCCTCACTCAGCCCAGTGGCTATTTAACAAGCCACAGAGCAGAAATACTGGTTAGAATTTTGCTATTAAGTTGACTTGCTAAGCCAGTTACAGAGAGCATCCACACTGCTTGGGGAAGCTGTGGAGGAAATTGTTATGGAGCTCACCAGGTGGTCCTCTAGAGGATAATAATCAGACGGAAAGGGCAGTGGTCTGTACCTTCAAAATGAGAGCCCAGGAGCAAAATGCTGCCTGAGAAGTGACTGTATAAGGTCCTTATGCAGAGGATGACTTTCATTCTTGCTGCCAGAACTGGGAATGGGCTGAGACCTGTCTCTCTGAACACTGCTAAATCCTGGAACTGATGTTACTACCAAGCGTGATAGTGCTTGGTGCTTTGGGTTTTCTTTATTGGCTAAGACAGGTGAGACCAGTACAAACCCTGCTGGAACTTAAGCTGCTAAAAAATGGTCAACAGGGAAAGGTGTTTGGTTGCAAAATCCAGGGTTAAAAAAAGTTGCTGGGAAAACAAGGTGTTTTTTATAAACAGATGGGAAAGGAAAAGGAAATAACTTTCCAAAGCACGTGCATGTGAAGGGGCATGTAGCTCACAAAAGAGGCATCAGCCTTTGACTTTTTTAGAAAAAGTATGTGATAATGCAGCTATTTGTGTGGATTAAAACTTGCTGACTGTTCTGGCTGAACATCCTCACCAGAGTGGAATAATAAAGAAAGGGACAGGGTAAGTCAGGTCATGTAGATAACTCAATATTTACACAATCTTAGGTAGCAGCTTCACCCAGAATTGCCTTACATGACACTATAAAGACTACATTTTTTCTGTAATTTGCAGTTGTTTTAAGTTTTTTCTCAGAAATCTAAACACATTTCAAGAACAATATTAAATCTGGTTTTGTGATTCCACTGCAGTGGCCCTATCTTCTGTAAAGCTGTTTTATTTACTTCAGAAATACCATAGTAAGGTAGCAAATGATTCCATAGTGGTAAATGTCCTGTTGGGGAAAGTGCTGTCTCTGTTCAGAGTTGTTCCTTTCTGAAGATACAGCAAATGCACACATTATGTGTGGCCACAGAAAGCTCCAGAGTTGTTCCCAGCAAACTATGATATTTAAAGCTCTTGATTACTGTCCCACTATTTTCTCTTCAAAGCTTTCTTTGTGTTTTATATTCCTGCTGATAGCTGAAGTTGCATTTATTAAAAGATGTGTTACTTTAAAAGATACTAGTGCACATGTATTATCAGTAAAAAATCCTACCTGTACTGCCTGGTTTCAGGCCCTGTCTAAATTACAGCTACTGTTGTTAATGGGGTCTTACCTGTATCTAAATATACAAGCTGGGCACTCTATTACATGCATGCTAAATGGCAGTTCTGTACAGTGATAAACATTTGCAGTCCTTGTTAGCAAGCATCTTAGTTGTGAAAATGCACTTTTCTATTGGAATTTGGGAAGAAAAAACAGTTTTGCATTTGGTTTTCGTGTGCCGATGCTTCTTAGATAGACTGTCCTAAAAGTCTCTTAGCAGTTTCTCTAATCCACTTGTTGAATGTATTTATCACTCACTGGACCTGAGTTTTTAAAGACGTGCTCTTCAGGCAAGAGAAGTCATGAAATGAAATAATTTTGCTCAGATGTGAAGTTCTTATTCTTTAGAGTCTGGTGAGAAATTAATTTAACTGTCATGTAGGAAACTATTTTCCCTGAAGAACACTCAATTTCTCATGCTGTCTGTGACTGCTGAGTACAACAGAATTTTGGATGGTTTTTTTTTAATGTGATTGGGTTTTGTCTTTGCTAATGTTAAATCAATTTCCAAATATTAACAGTGAAACAAATAATTTTATTATTCTGCTACACAAGCCATGCACTAAAGTAATTTTCAAAATGCTTTGAAGAAAATTATGGTAACAAAATATTTGTCATCTCATGCTGTGAAAACATTACAGGAAAGGCAAACATGATGAATTGTATCAGTGAAGGTTTTCTATAACGAATGATTAACTGTTGATCTTCTTAACAGCATCAGAAAGTGTAGTTCTGAGACAATCAGAGACATAGGAAAATGGGAATATGTGCGTCAAAAAAACCCGAAAATAAGTTTCTGAATATCAGTTAGGCAGCATTTGCTCCTTAATTAAACTTCTTGATGAAATAACAAATCCTGTCATATATCTCTTAAGCTTAATGCCAGCTAATCAGTTTTTATTTCATGTTAGAGATTGACTGCAGTTTCTGGCTGTTAACCAAGGAATTGAGCATACCCTGAAGCCTGCCATAATATAACCTGATGTTTCTGCTTTCTACCTCTCCTTGGACTTTACCAAGATGTACGACAGATTGCCCTATTTTTATTTGCTGTCCATCCAGTACTCTTCAGTCTTTTTGCTGGGAGGTCAGAGCAGGAAATGCTGACTCAACTAATACAGTATTTTAAAGAAATAATTGTTTAAATCAGTAATGGGGATGTTATTATCTTATTTGCTAATCACAGTTTTATCGAATCATGAGTGAAATTTTGGGTAAGTGCAGGGACACCTAAAGCATTTGGAGGAAAGGCTGTAATCATAAACAAAATTTCATCCACAATTCACAAAACTAAACTTAGGTGATACTCAGGCTCTTCTAAAAACAGACAGGGAGCCCAATGAGGAACTTCGTTTGGGGGAGCAGGAGATTGGCCACAGGGTGGAGACCTGATCCATGGATTGATTAGTTTAGATAGATTAGGAGTCTCAGAAAAATCTCATTTGTGTTTACAAGTGAATTTTTTTCACTGCTTTTTTTTTCCCCTCAAGCTCAGTTGCACAAAGATTTACTGTCCAGTGGTCTTAAAATACGATTTCTGCAACAGTTTTTGTTTCCATCCTCCCTGTTTTCTGCTGAAGAGCTACCACCAACATCTGTGTGTGCAAAGGAGCAAAGAAACCATGGAGGTGGGCATTTGTAAAATACTTATTGGGTTATTTTTTACAATGCTTCTTCCTTGTTTTGTTCACTGACAGTTCTCACCACCTCTAGGAGATCCAAAACCTACTTCTGAGTGAAACCTGTTAGCTTTCCCAATAAAGTGATGCTGGGAAACACATTGTAGAAGTAACACTGTGTGTTGTCAGGTGTGGTGCTGCACCGCTGATACCTGGTACCTTCTGCAGTCCTGGTTTGAGAAATGGTCAGATGGAGCAGAGTCAGAGAGTGAGCTATTCCTCTCCCCACTACCTCCAGAAGGCTGTTTGGTTAAGGGTGGCTTTGTGAGGTCCTCTAGGGCAAGATTGTTGTTGGCCTGAGATGTCAGCAAGGAAGAGATGATTTTCCAGCCTTGTAAGTGTTGTTCATTTGCTTAGGGACACTTCGGACATTCACCTGGAATTAACTTTGTGTTTCGATGTTCTTTGTCTGTGCTATTGTGTGTTCTTCCAGAGTGAGAATGGTTTAGGTGTGCTCCCCTGGGGTGCCACTGAGGGCCTTCTGAAGCTATTACAGGTGTTACTTCCTGCCTCTACTAGGGAAAACTGCAGTCTCAGGAACTGCCAAGGAAATATTCTAAGTTCTAATGAGTAAATTTTTTTGCGTTTTGGTTGGGTTTTTTTTTTTAATTACAGGTGAAAGCTTCCTGCATGGCATGTATGCCGTGACGTAGAACTGTTTAAAATAAATGCTAGGCTACTAGACACTCAAACTGGCTTAGGATGTCTGAGAAGTTGATGCTGACACGAGAACTCCTTGAGGCTGTAGCATGTTTTGGAACACACTTGCTTAAAATCCGAAGGTCAAATGAGGTGGCTTCAGAGCTGCCAAGTCAGGTGTTTTTCCCACAAAGGAAGTGTACTTCTAAGCATACTCTGTAATGTATGAGTTTATGATGCTGCTAACAAGGCACAAAAACACCCCTAGATAAGGCTGACCACAAAACTCTTAAAACAGGTCATTGCTGTGTCTGCAGGTGCCCATTTTTGCTAGATATAGCAAAAAAAAAAACCAAAACAACAAACCAAAAAAAACCACATAGGACAATCTTTTACCATAATAGTACAGCAATGCTAGAATTGTGAGTGCAAGTTCCTCTCAATAGCCATCTTAACATTCCTTCTGCTCAGCCATGTTTAGCAATATTGCTTTCCTCATTCAAGCATGAAGCATAAACTGACAGCAGGGTTTTTTTGGAACAGGAAATACATACTGGAAACATCAGCTGTGTTGTAAAATTGCATTGGCTTTGGGGGATTTATAATAATACTCTCTCGTAGTTAAAAGAAACGTCTCCCTCTGTTTATATAGAAATTCCAGTGCCTTGTGCAAAGTTTAGGAATAGATCCTGCTGCCGTTTTGCTCTTTGTTGCTTGCTAGTCACCGGAAGAATTGGCGCGGACTTGTGTTTTCTGATTCGGTGCTGTTACAAGCATTTCTGTCACACTTCTCTCACAAAATAATAGAGCATTTCAGAAGCAAACCATGTGTACACAGGAAGCCCATCAGGAATACTTTTGAAGTGGTATTTCTGTTGCAGTATTTCCATACATTTCAACGAACTTTATAGCCCCTTTTTATTAGTAATTCTGCAAACCAAGAGCAAAAGAAAACTCCCTCCACACTGAGTTTTAAATCTAAACTGACACGGAGCTGAGAAGTGGGAGAGGAAGAAGGCAAAAAGCAGTGAGACTGCCTGCCAGAGGTCATGCAACTGATTAGCAGCTGTGGGTGTGCATTTGCGAGAAGGCAAGCCTCCCTCTTTGGCTTTGTTTTCTCCCAGCATATCTTCAAAAGAGCTAAAAGTAAACATCCCCATTTGTGTTCTTTCACTGAGTTTAAATTTCAGGTCTACATTTGTCTGCATGGCCCTTTCCACTTATCCTTCCTGCTTTCGTTTGAGCAGTCTCCTTTTTTGTCTTTCTGTGCCAGAATAAAAAATCGTACTGTGTTGTTAAAAGAGGGAGAAAATTGTCAACGCAGGAACAAAACAGGAAACCTGGCGATCAAAAGGGCAAAAGACAGATGGTGTGTCACCCAGTACGGTGTCTCAGAGCTGTGCTCCTCAGAGCACAAGGCCTGTGCCGCAGCAGCTGGGTGTGGAAGAGAAGCTGACCTCTTTTTTTTTCCCGGGCATGTGCTGACGGTGCATTGGTGCGTCTGCTGAATTGATGAGACATCATGAGCGGTCATGCCTGGGCTGGGATTAGGCTGGCCGTGCACATTCAGCCTGAGCACAGCTGACCCAGTGATTGAGCAGGCATGTTATCTCCCTCAGAGGCGTCCCTTCAAAAGTGATAAAATGTTCACTGGGTGATCTGCTCAGCAGCTGACAACAGTTCTTAGGCCAAACTCTGTTTATCGACGTGGGAGTACACAGCTGTCTTGGCCAACACCCTCTGCAAGCTGGCTCACCAAACTGCCTTCATTGAGTGGTCAGAACTACAAAAGCTGCTCCCAGAAAACAGGTTGCTGGGCTCCTGATGAACAGAATCCTGCAAAACCGTGATGCAAATCATTGCATCGGATGAAAGCAACCTCCTCAGGGCAGATCTCAGTGGAAAATCCTGTCTGTATGAAGTATTAAAATCAGTTCACTTGAATTAGATCACATGCTTAGTTTGAGGTTTTTGTTTTTATGCTTTCTGAAACCACATCCGTATTTTCAGAAAGTTAGGAACAAAAACCAAAGGTGTTTTTGGCAGCAATGCGTGGGATTTATGAACATTGTCCATGATGACATGAAGCCTGAATGGTAGGGACTGTCTAATCAAAACTTCAGGTATCCTGTACCTCTGGGTAACTGTGTGCAGATCATTTGTCTCAGTGTTCATTTACTCTCTGCTATTCCCACTTTTGGGCCCTGGATATCTCTGGAAAATAGATACTTTTACCTTTGCAGTCTCACAAAAGTTAACGACTTTATCATCTTTTCTCTTATTAAAGCCTCTTCTTCTCTTCCACGAGCACCAACCACCCTTTTCTCACAATGAGTCTGTGTGGTATAATCCATGTAAGCTAAGAGCTCT
The DNA here is from genome assembly GCA_013400655.1 of Mystacornis crossleyi. Classification (NCBI taxonomy): domain Eukaryota; kingdom Metazoa; phylum Chordata; class Aves; order Passeriformes; family Timaliidae; genus Mystacornis; species Mystacornis crossleyi. The sequence continues at coordinate 3,012 of VYZQ01032879.1, read as the reverse complement.
TTCTTGTTCTCTGTCTCTAATTAACTGGCATTTTATGAATGAAGAAAACTTTTGCCTGACTTTTCCAGAAAGATCACTTGTTTTTATTAAAAAAACAGCAAAACTCCCCGTGTGTATGTTTTGTTGAAAACAGAATAAAGTAGCGACTTTTGGTACAAATGCTCAGAGACACATTTGATCCTATATTTCAAAGAGCATTTGCATTTCAGCTGCCTTGCTTTCTCAGGGATGGTTGAGGTCCTGCTGCAGAGTGTCCAGGATTTGCTCCTCAGCGTGCTGGGCCGGCAGGGCTGCAGCACAGGCAGCCTGGGTGCCACGGGACTGGTGGGAAGCCTGCCAGCCCCAACCTGTTCTCTGATCCCCCATCTTGTGATTGCGGTCACAAGGCCACCTCTCTGAGGCTGGCTGCTCAGACTAACTCAGTTTCCAGTCAAAGTAATTTGTGAACAACTGGTCATTTAATAGAGCTGGTGGGGTTGCTGTGTTTTCTTGTGTTATTGGACACCACTAGGTTTAGGTAGGTTGCCTTTATTTTACTTCCGAAATAGGTGCAAAAGTTCCCAATAATTGGAAAGAAGAATTACATTTGGCAACAAGTTTAGCAACCAGTGCTTTAACAACAGGCACGTATGTTGTATACCTAGTACAGTACAAATAGTATAGGTTCTGCTTCTTTCTCCGAAACTAACAGGAAGTCAAACAAACAGGCACTGATTTATTAATCTATAATTTTATGATGAGAAGCTATTGAATACCGATACAAAAGCACATATGTGTTGTAATACTTAGATGCATGTCTGCTCCTTCCTGTACTTGGTGTTTCCATGTATTTTCAATTTTGTGTCGTGGTGATGAGTATCTGAGGAATATCAGGCATTGCTGGCTTCTGCGTCTGGAGGCAGACTCACAAAACTTTCATAATGAACACTGCCTGCTTCTCTCAGCAGTCTTGATGGGAGCTTGTGGTCTGTCCCCTTTCACACCACTCCAACCACTAAATAGTCTTTGATTCTTAAAAAAAAAATTATTTATTATTTACTTTCTCAGCAGTCTGAGTGCCCTCAGGTACCCTGGCAGCTGGCCATGGAAGGAAGCTGTGGCCCAGTGTTGCAAAGGCTTCATAGGTGGTGTCCCCTCACCCCGCAGTTGGTGTCAGAGAGCGCTGCAGAAATGGTGAGAACTAGTACCACACTGCAGAGGGAAACTTTAAAATTTACCGAGCCTTTAAGAAGGACTTTGTGGAGTGGTCTGGTTGCCGGGTTGTGCTACATGTAGCAGAAAACATACAAGTACTTAGGTAGGTGAGGTAGGTTGAAGCAGGACTCCAGCAAAGAATATCCACTGTTCACACGGAATAAAGTTGCTCCTTTCTTAGTCTGAATTTGAGGTTTGTATGGGTTGTTTATACAGAGCACATATGGATCTCTGTGTAAGCACCAGCCACCCAGCAGCCCACAAACTAGGAGTGTTATTTAAGCATCAACTGCCCGCCAAGCAGCAGTTGTCTGAGCAGCATCCCAGCGCTAGCCCCTCCACTAACAGGTGCTTTTGGTGCAAACTGAGGAAATAAAATGTGGAAAAAACAGCAGCTGGGATTAGGTCCAGGCTTTGCTGTGAAACTGTGCTTAAATGAAGGCAAGCTGCGTGCTGAAAGGCTTGCTTGACAGTAAGTAGGGCACTGAATGACTGACACGCTGCAGTACGCAGGTGTATATATCCTGCCAGAAGGAACACAGATCTTAGCCTCTAGACTGGGTACACCCACTGCAAAGAAAACTTTCAGCATGTCCCTTAGTGGTGGTTTTTAGAGGCCCTGTGGTTATGCTGAGGAGTGCTGCATCTCTGTTCTTCCTATATTCTTGCTGTATCATCTCTCCTGGCCCCTTGGGAACAGGACCAATTTACCAGTGATCTTTCCGGTGTAAAATTAAGTATTGTTAGCTTACTTAGACTGGCATCAAATTACACTTGGTCTTAGGCTTTCGATTTAAAAAATGCAGTGGAGTTCCTCAATAAATTTGTGACATCACCATCTATTTGTGTTCCTATATAGACACTCTGAGAGAGAGAATTACTATATATGTATATAATATATGTATAAAATATATATATGTGTGTGTATATGTATACCGTGCACATTTTTTTTCCCCAGGAAAACTGATATATTAATTTTCTTAATCAGAGTGCACAACAGCATCATGCAGTAAAAAGTTTTTATTAGTACCTAAACTGTCTTCTTTTTTTCTGCTTCCTCTTCAGGCTTCCTCTTAAATCTCCAGGATTTAAGTATTGTTTGTGTTCAGCTGTTGATAGTAGAGCTTTGGGAAGCACATGATGAGGAACAGAATAAACAAGTACTTGCTGATTCTGGGCACTTTTCACAGCTTTAAAAAGTGCCAGGTTAACACCTGCAGAAAGAGTGCTTTGATACCTGAAGCAGCACTGAAATCACATCCTCACCCCAGGGATAGCAATAACTAAGGGTAAATGCTCATCCTGAATAATCTTCTCTCTGCTTTCTTTCAGCCTGCCTCTTCTTTTTGAATAATAGAACACAACTGTAAGTTAAAAAATAACTGTTGGATTTTCTTGTCAGGAGTATTTTTAACTCCTCTCTATGTCCTAATGTAATTCACAGAGTATTTTTAATAAATTCTTGTACCAGCACAGCTGCCAGTGTGAATCAGGGGTGAAAATGAGAAAAGGGTACAGGAGCTGCTTACATCAAGGAGGTCACCTAAAAAAACATTCTTGTAATGAGACAGGAGGGTTATAAAGGTGTCTAATACTCAAAGTGACCTAAAGCCCAGTTTTCGCATCCTTATCACTTAATGTAATCACACATTTCTTTTAATTGCTAATTTTTGCTCTCAGTGGTCAATGACTGCTAGTTTCACAGCAGATTTCTGATCTCCTTAGGCAGTGTCAAGTCTGAGATCTAGCACCAGAGCACCTACAGGATGGATGGCTGTACAAGCCTAGAAGTGTCAGAATCACAGAATCATTACGGTT